>ML421731.1:46442-81511 GCA_005239525.1 Nicotiana knightiana | reverse complement strand
GGGCCAGGCGTTACAGCCCTAAGGCCTGGGTAACGCCTGGTCCCCCCAGGCGTTATGGGTCTAACGCCTGGGTAACGCCAGGCTGCCCCAGGCTGTTTGGCTTGGCGCCTGGCTATCCCCCGGGTGTCCCCTCTCGCGTATTCTTCGACGTATTTGCATCCGTTTAGCCCCGTTTCCATTTCCAATTCACCTACACATAAAATAAACCCTATTAAGCACATACGACGTGTATTTTATCATTAAAGCACATAAAATGCGAGGTATATAATGCTTAAAATCACGAATTCTAGCCACACATCAGTGTCCACTCCTGTGGGTGATTCTGTGGTGGTAGACTGGATCTATCGGTCTTGTGTGATCACATTCTGTGGATTCGAGACCAGAACGGACCTTTTGTTGCTAGATATGGTTGATTTTGAGGTTATTCTAGGCATGGATTGGCTATCTCCCTATCATGTCGTGCTAGATTTCCATGTCAAGACAATTACTTTAGCCATGCCCGAGTCGCCTAGGCTGGAGTGGAGAGGTTCCTCAGTTAGTGCAGCGAGCTGGGTTGTTTCATTCCTGAAGGCTCGACATATTGGCGAGAAGGGTTGTCTGGCCTATCTTGCTTATGTGCGGGACACCACCGCCGAGACTCCGACGATTGATTCAGTTCCAGTGGTTCGAGAGTTTGCTGATGTATTTCCTTCAGACCTTCCAGGCATGCCTCTGTATCGTGATATTGATTTCTGCATTGATTTAGCTCCAGGCACCTAGCCTATATCTATTCCTCCGTACCGTATGGCTCCGAAGGAGTTGAAGGAGCAGTTTGAGGAGTTGTTAGCTAACGGGTTCATCAGACCGAGTGTATCGTCGTGAGGTGCTCCAGTTCTATTCGTGAAGAAGAAGGATGGGTCCATCCGGATGTGTATTGATTACCGCCAGTTGAACAAGGTCACCATTAAGAACAAGTATCCTTTGCCGCGCATCGATGATTTGTTTGACCAGTTGCAGGGTGCTCGGGTGTTTTCTAAGATTGATTTGAGATCGGGATGTCATCAGTTGAAGATTCGGGCCTCAGATGTTCCGAAGACGGATTTTCGTACGAGATATGGCCATTATGAGTTCCTGGTGATGTCCTTTGGCTTTACTAATGCCCTAGCAGCATTTATGGACTTGATGAACAGGGTATTTAGGCCGTATATTGATTCCTTTGACATTGTCTTCATTGATGACATTTTGATTTACTCATGTAGCATGGGGGAGCACGAGCAGCATTTGAGAGTTGTGCTCCAGACTTTGCGAGAACGTAAGCTATATGCTAAGTTCTCCAAGTGTGAGTTCTGGTTGGATTCCATGGAATTCTTGGGGCATGTGGTATCCGAAGAGAGTATCAAGGTTGATACTCAGAAGATTAAGGCGGTTCAGAGTTGGTCGCGTCCTACTTCAGCTACCGACATCAGGAGCTTTTTGGGCTTAGTAGGCTATTATCGCCGATTTGTGGAGGGGTTCTCTTTTATTGCAGCTCCATTTACTAGATTGACTCAGAAGAATGCCCCGTTCCGATGGTCTGACGAGTGTGAGGCGAGCTTTCAGAAGCTCAAGACAGCATTGACCTCAGCACCAGTTCTAATATTTCCTTCCGGTTCTGGGATGTATATAGTATATTGTGACGCTTCGCGCGTTGGCTTGGAGTGTGTGTTGATGCAGGAAGGGATAGTTATTGCTTATGCTTCGTGCCAGCTAAAGGTTCATGAGAAAAATTATCCTGTGCACGATTTGGAGTTGGCGGCGATTGTCCATGCTCTTAAGATTTGGAGGCACTACTTGTATGGGGTGTCCTGTGAGGTTTATACAGACCATCGCAGCTTGCAGCACTTGTTCAAATAGAGGGATCTTAATTTGAGTCAACGCAGGTGGCTTGAGTTGCTGAAGGATTATTACATCACCATTCTATATCATTCGGGCAAGGCGAATGTGGTAGCGGATACTTTGAGCAGGAAGGCGGAGAGTATGGGTAGCTTCGCTTATATTGCAACAGAAGAGAGACCTCTAGCCTTGGACATTCAGTCCTTGGCTAATCGCCTGGTGAGATTAGACCTTTCAGAGCCTCGTCTAATTCTAGCACATGTGGTTGCTCAGTCTTCGTTATTGGGTGAAATTAAGGCTCGGTAGTTTGATGATCCGTGCTTGGAAGAGCTTCGGGAGACGGAGGTACAGGGTGGTTCCAAGGAGGTTACTATTGGCGAGGATGGTATTCTGAGACTTCAGGGCTATTTATTTGTTCCTAATATTGATGTCCTGAGAGAGGATTCTAGAGGAGGCACACAGTTCTCGGTATTCTATTCATCCTGGTGCTATGAAGATGTATCATGATTTGAAGCAGCATTACTGGTGGAGGCGGTTGAAGAGGGACATTGTGGAGTATGTGACTAGGTGTCTTAACTGACAGCAGGTTAAGTATGAGCACCAGAGGCCAGGAGGCCTACTTCAGCAGATGCCCATTCCTGAGTGGAAGTGGGAGCGCATCACTATGGACTTCATAGTTGGGTTGCCTCGAACTTTGTGGAAGGTTGACGCGGTTTGGGTCATTGTGGATAGATTGACCAAATCGGCGCATTTCATCCAGTGGCTACTACTTATACTTCTGAGAGGTTAGCCAAGATCTACATTCGGGAGATAGTCCGGTTGCACGGTGTGCCGGTGTCCATTATATCAGATCGAAGTCCTCAGTTCACCTTGCACTTCTGGAGAGCATTGCATAGTGAGATGGTAACCCAGATAGATCTCAGCACAGCATTTCACCCTCAGACTGATGGTCAGTTGGAGCGGACAGTTCAGATATTGGAGGACATGCTCAGGGCATGTGTCATTGACTTTGGAGGTTAGTGGGACCAGTTCTTGCCTTTGGCCGAGTTTGCTTATAATAACAGTTATCAGTCCAGCATCGAGATGGCTCCATTTGAGGCTTTGTATGGTCGACGATGTCATTCTCCTATCGTGTGGTTTGAGCCTGGCGAGGCTAACTTATATGGCACTGACCTGGTGAGATATGCATTGGAGAAAGTGAAGTTGATTCAGGAGAGGCTCCGCACAGCACAGTCCAGACAGAAGAGTTACGCGGATCAGAAGGCGTGTGATGTGTTATTTATGGAGGGAGATAAGGTTCTGTTGAAATCTCGCCGATGAAGGGTATTATGAGGTTCGGGAAGAAGGGCAAGTTGAGCCCGAGGTTTATAGGTCCTTTCGAAGTATTGAGGCGAGTTGGAGGGGTTGCTTATGAGCTTTCTTTACCTCCCAGTTTATCAGGAGTTCATCCGGTCTTTCATGTATCCATGCTCCGGAGGTACCACGCCGACTTCTCTCACGTGGTTGATTTCATCACTATTCAGTTGGATGAGAAGTTGGGCTATGAGGAGGAGCCAGTTGCTATTATTGACAGGCAGTTTCGCCAGTTGACATCCAAGAGACTTTCTGCCGTGAAGGTCCAGTGGAGGGGCCAACAAGTCGAGGAGGAAACCTTGGAGTCCAAGGAGGACATGTGGAGCAGATATCCACACTTATACAGCACTTCAGGTATGATTCTAGACCCGTTCGAGGACGAATGTTTGTTTAAGAGGTGGAGGATGTAACAACCCGACAGGTCGTTTTGCGTTATCGGACCCCGTTCCCCTAAATGAAACTTCCCATAGCGGCTTATTGTGATTTATGACTTGCGGGGGCGGGTGGTCCGGGATTCAGAAGTGTTTAGAGCAATATTGGAACAGTTGGTTCCTTCAGGTTGGCCTTTCAGGCCAAGTTTGACTTCTGTCAAAATTTCTAGTAAACGACCTCGAAATCAAGTTTCGACAGTTCCGGTAGCTTCGTATGATGATTTCGGACTTGGGCGTATGTTCGGAATGGGTTTCGGATAACCCGGGAGCGTTTCATCGCCCAATATTGAAATAAGAGTTCCTTAAGTTCCTATTGTGGTTTGGGACGTGTTTTTGTGTTATCGAGGTTCGAACGGATTTCCGAGACCGGGAATACTTCCGTTATGTCATTTATGACTTGCCTGAAAAATTTGGTGTCATTCCGAGTAGTATAGGTCGGTTCGGCGCGTTGTTAGCGAAGTTAAGAAAACATAAAGTTCCTAAGTTTGGTTCTAGGGGCTTTGAGGTGTGATTTTGAGTTTTAGCATTGTTGCGGGTGTTCCGAAGGCTCGAACGAGTCTGTATTATGATTTGGGACTTGTTGGTATATTTGGACGGGGGATCAGGTGGGCCCAGGTGCCTCTCGAGCACCAAACGAGGCCAAAAACCAGCTGAAGCAGTTGTTGGTGCACCTGATCTGGTGTGACCGCAGGTGCGGTTGCCCAGTCGCAGGTGCGAGACTGCTCCTGCGGTCCAGGCCTCGCAGGTGCAACCCCCAGGTGGGTTGCCCAGTTCTCATAGGTGTGGGCTCCTTCCCGCAGGTGCGGAGCCGCAGGAGCGGACTCTAGTCCGCAGGTGCGAGCCCAGGCCCTTGTCCCATTTTCCGCAGGTGCGAGACCGCAGGTGCAGTCGTCGAGTCGCAGGTACGGAAACCCCTGTAGGCAGAAAGGTCTTTAAGTGCGGGATTATCTCATTCCCACTCCATTTTCTTCCACCATAGGCCATTTTGAGAGCTTGGCAAAGGTCCCCACGACCCAGCCACTGAGAGGTAAGTAAATTCTACCCCAAGATTAGTTAATGCATGAATTCCTAGTTGAATTTAACTACCTAATTAGTGGAAAATTAAGGAATTGGGTAGTAACCTAGGGCTTTCGAGAATTTGAGAATTTCTCGTGAATTGGCTATGAAATCATACAAAAATCATATATTAATGATCCTAGGGTTATGGGTGAGTGTTTCCTTCGACAATTTTTGCAATTCGAGCATGCGGGCCCGGGGTTGGATTTTGGGATTTCTTCAAGAATTATGAATTTGACTAAATAGTAGGAGAATTCTATGCTTTGAGTATAATTTGATATATATTGACGTAACGTTTGATTAGTTTTGAGTCCTTAGTTGACAAGTTCGGAGTTTCGGGCGCATTCTTGACTCGGGGAGTAGGTTCGACGCGAGGTGAGTCTCCTCTCTAACCTTGTAAGAGGGAATTGTCCGTAAATGGTGGTTTGTCCTTATTTGCGGGGGCTGCGCACGCACGAAGTGACGAGAGTCCGTGCGTAGCTACTATTATGCCTTGTCGAGTAGTTTAGGACTCACAAGTATGTTTTATGTGTTGTATCTGTGATCTTGCATATGGATTAAGTAGTCTAATATCCTCTAATCTCACATGTGAAGGCCTAAGGAGTTATGCTTTGAAGTTGACATTCACCCTGTTAGTATTTCCCTGCTAAATTATCTGGAATCTCCTGCTAATCATGTATTTATACGGGAACCCGAGTCGCATGAATGATTCACGAGCGGGGTAGTCCTAGTATTATATTAACCTGAGTCACATGAATGATTCACGAGCGGGGTAGTATTAGTATTATATTAACCGTGTCGCATGTTCGATTCGCGAGCGGGGAAGATAGATACATCTATGGTTCTGGTCGTTCGACCCTCGGCAGTGCACATTTACTTTTCACGTCGTAACGACCGTACGTTCATAGCATGTTATATGTTTGGTAATTTATGAGAAGCCATGTAATTGTAACTGTTGATTTTATGAAAGAAAGAAGGTTAAATAGCTTGTATGCCATGGAAAGTGATGGTGTGAGGGTACTAGAGATTGTTATTTGATGCTCATTTCCTTATTACTGTTCATTACTGCTTACTGATTAGCCTGCATTCATTTCACATTGTCTGACCCTAGTAAGTATCACGTCGACCTCTCGTCACTACTTCTTCAAGGTTAGGCGGGATACTCACTGGGTACATATCTGTTTATGTACTCATGCTACGCTTCTGTACTTAATTGTACAGGTTCTAAGGCTGGTGCATCTGGTTATCCGACCGGAGCTTGACCCTGGGATTATATTCTGGACCTGACTCCACGGTGAGCTGTTTCCCTTGGCGATTCTCTGCATCACTATGGATTTATCTTTGTTTATTTATGTCTACTTCCTTCAGACAGTAGAACAGTTTATTTCTTCTTTTGTATATTCTACTAGTTCGCCTGTAGACTTGTGACACTAGTTCCTGGCACACACATAGTAGACTTTATATTTTTGGGACTGTATATGTTGGTTCATGATCCTTGTGGCTACATTTACTTAAGTTAGTTAATTTATCCGCTTCTACTTAAATGTTCTAATCTTAAAATTTGGTAAGTGTGGGGATGATTTGTCAAATAAAGATGATTTCACTAGTAAACAAATTGTTGGCTTGCCTGACCCCGGTGTTGGGCGCCATCACGACCTGAGTTAGGATTTTGGGTCGTGACAACGTGGACCTAGGAAAACACGAAAGTTGAATATGATTCTATGAATAGGTATGGAACAAAGAGGCGCGGATCAATAAATCTACAGAGTAATCAGCCACGGAAAACTCAACCTGATTGAGACAAGGAAGAGACACGGTCAGAATGAACTCAGACAGAACTACGGGTAGATTCAGGGACCCTTAATTAATAACTCATACATTATGTATCTTTCGTACAACAGTTACCGTTACCCTTTGTAACACCCCATTAATATCATAATTAGTCATTAAAGAGCAATCATAGCAAGAAATATACGTTATATTAAGAAATCTCCTATATAAGGGATGAGAATATAGCTTGTAAAGGATCATCTGAAATGTGAATACAATACACTTTACTTTCTCAGCATCATATTATCGTCATTCATTGATTTTTTTTTACTTAATATTATTTTTTTGATTATCAGTAACCCGTGTTCATCCTAAAAATAGCTTTGGTCGAAGGATCTAATTTTTTGGTTAAACAATGATATTATATAGTCTTTTTTAAAATAATAATTGAGAAATATATATTCTTTATATTTTTTTTATGTATATATACAATTGTTTCGACCTCGAGCTAAAAATGATCTTTCCCCTTTGTCTTCGGGTATTGAAGGACAAATTGAGTACATTGTACTTGTAAGAATTAAGAAACGAAGAGTTTATACTTTATCCCACTCGTCAATTTGTTTTTTTACTTTACTTTTAATCTTTATATGTCAATATTATTATTTTTTCTTACCATGTTAGCCTCGGGTGGTGCTAGTTATGTTCCAATAAAATGGGGGTAAAGGAAACATGACCAAAATTTAAGTGTATAAGAAATTTCGAGATAATATAAAGTGCAAAATAAATGTTGATCACATCCACCAACAAAGGATGGTGGCCTGGTGGAGTGATGCGTATTGGTTCGAACTCAGTATAGAATCACTTTTGTTAGGGATTATTTAATCCCTTTAATGTGGAACTTTACAGTGCGGTCCTGATTTAGAGCCCGTTTGGACATAAGAATTTTTTTTCTTTTCCCAAATTTTTTTCATTTTTTTCCGAAATCAGCATTTGTTCATAAAATTTTCAATTTTCACTTGAAGATGTATTTTGGAAATTTTCGAAAATTTGAAAGACTCCAAAAAGCTGTTTTCCAAAATTTTCACTCACAAAACTTCAAAAATAATCCAAAATTATATTCATGTCCAAACACAACTCTAAATTTCAAATATCATTTTCACTTGAAAAAATATTTCACCGGCTTTTGAAATTTTACAATTCTTATGTCCAAATGCCCACTTAATCACGTTCTAATACAAATACCGAACACTGAATGAAAAACAACAAGAAAACATTGATCACATCCATAGTTAATTGAAGGGAACCATAGCAAACTGTTGATTGCATAGCAAAGACGTGACCTTAGCCATCAAATCACAATATCACTTCCAAACGACTACGGCCATCTCCAACCTTACCCCATTTCTCCATAATGAGGGAGAAAATTGGGGTAAACAAGCTCCAATCCACCCCCATTTTTGCTCCCATAATGGGGGATGAATAGTGTTCCCTCAAATATAGGGTTACACTATTTATCTCCCATTATGGGAGCAAAAATGGGGGTGGATTGGAGCTTGTTTACCCCAATTTTCTCCCTCATTATGGAGAAATGGGGTAAGGTTGGAGATGGCCGTAGTCGTTTGGAAGTGATATTGTGATTTGATGGCTAAGGTCACGTCTTTGCTATGCAATCAACAGTTTGCTATGGTTCCCTTCAATTAACTATGGATGTGATCAATGTTTTCTTGTTGTTTTTCATTCAGTGTTCGGTATTTGTATTAGAACGTGATTAAGTGGGCATTTGGACATAAGAATTGTAAAATTTCAAAAGCCGGTGAAATATTTTTTCAAGTGAAAATGATATTTGAAATTTAGAGTTGTGTTTGGACATGAATATAATTTTGGATTATTTTTGAAGTTTTGTGAGTGAAAATTTTGGAAAACAGCTTTTTGGAGTCTTTCAAATTTTCGAAAATTTCCAAAATACATCTTCAAGTGAAAATTGAAAATTTTATGAACAAATGCTGATTTCGGAAAAAAATGAAAAAAATTTGGGAAAAGAAAAAAAATTCTTATGTCCAAACGGGCTCTAAATCAGGACCGCACTGTAAAGTTCCACATTAAAGGGATTAAATAATCCCTAACAAAAGTGATTCTATACTGAGTTCGAACCAATACGCATCACTCCACCAGGCCACCATCCTTTGTTGGTGGATGTGATCAACATTTATTTTGCACTTTATATTATCTCGAAATTTCTTATACACTTAAATTTTGGTCATGTTTCCTTTACCCCCATTTTATTGGAACATAACTAGCACCACCCGAGGCTAACATGGTAAGAAAAAATAATAATATTGACATATAAAGATTAAAAGTAAAGTAAAAAAACAAATTGACGAGTGGGATAAAGTATAAACTCTTCGTTTCTTAATTCTTACAAGTACAATGTACTCAATTTGTCCTTCAATACCCGAAGACAAAGGGGAAAGATCATTTTTAGCTCGAGGTCGAAACAATTGTATATATACATAAAAAAAATATAAAGAATATATATTTCTCAATTATTATTTTAAAAAAGACTATATAATATCATTGTTTAACCAAAAAATTAGATCCTTCGACCAAAGCTATTTTTAGGATGAACACGGGTTACTGATAATCAAAAAAATAATATTAAGTAAAAAAAAATCAATGAATGACGATANCAAGCCTCCTTACTAAGTTATTATTATTCACCTATATTTTATTATTTAACTCTTTTAATTTATCTCTTTACATATACCTGGTTATGTTTATGTAATATCTTTATAATATTAATTTACATATTAACTTTGGCGTATAATTTTGATAAATTAATTTTCGTGCATTTATTATTTTTATGTAAAATTGTAAGTTAATTTTATTATAAGTTATAATTGTACAAAAAATATATAATCATCTCAAAAAATAAATAGTGCAAATATGAAATATTAGATGTTGCTAAAATTGAAAATTTATTAAATTAAAATACATTAAAAATGGAAATACATGAAAATTGAAAATACATTAAATTAAAATACATAAAAATTTAAACTGCGATAAATAGCATAATAACTTAGTAAGGAGGCTTGTCGTCTCCAGATACACCAAAATTATTGTAGTATTGAGTGAATGGCGTCGAGGATTGTTGTGGTTGTGAATGTGGATATTGTTGACTTCTTTTATAAATTATTCGTTGTTGTTCTTGTCACATAAATTCACGACAAGCCGGATCGACAATAGAATCTATATCCATTGTTAAAACTTTATTTTCTTCTTTTATTTCTTTTAATCTTAGTTTTTCTTTTTGAATAGCCATAACTTCTTTTTTTGCACTTCGTAATGCTTTAATGGATCATTTATGGGAGAATACTAGAGGTTGAAGTTGAATATTTATGTAGTATTTCGAATGAATTTTATCGTTATGTAATATGTATTTGATTAATCTTGTATCACAATGATTTCACTTTTATTTGAATTATTAGTTAATCTATAATAATTGCATACAAATTATATTATTTAAAATTTTATGAAATTGTTTTAATGGAAATTTCAAATTAATGAAAATAAAAGATGAAATTTGTTTAATAGAATTTAAAAAATAAAAATTGAAATGAAAGATAATAATATAATATAGAAGAGAGAGAAGAATATAAAAAAGAATATTCTTTTTTGGAGAAAAAAGTTAGGGAATGGCCGGAGTAAGTTATCCCCAAAATGGATAAATCCCTATTATGGAGACAAAAATAGGGGTAAAGGTTGGAGATGATCTAAGGCACCAAACTCTTTGACCACTTCACAGTTTTTTTTTTTAATTCGTATTTATTTGATATTTGTTATCTTTTCAATAAAAGTTCCTATTAAAGACGATTTCATACTCAGCAGTTAATTCCAAGAAATCTGACTGAAAATAGAGTAACATATCGCTTTGGTGATACCACTTGATATACATTATTAAGAACCTGTTTGGATATAAAAATATTTTATTTTTCGAAATCAGTGTTTATCTATAAAATTTTCAATTTTTTTTTTTGGAATTTACAATCCTTATGTCCAAACACCCACTAATACACATCACTTTTCTATGCCAAACTCAAAAGTCCAGAACTCACATTTTTAAGCCAAGCTCCTCCCCCCCCCCCCCCCCCCCCCCCCCCCCCCCCCCCCCCTTCCTTAATTCCTCTATTATTGGGTTAATTTCTTTGTTGTACCAAGGTTGCTAAACTTTTTCTTTTGTAATCAAAAAGTTCATTAAATTATGCTTAAGTATCATAAAAAGTCGCCAAATAATCTTTTTAAACCAAAAAAGTGACTCAACTTTTATTAAGTATTATAGAAAATATCTAATTTGTTTCCTCCTAGTGATATCTTGTGATACTTAATCAAAGTTGAGTAACTTTTGAATTACAAGAAAATAATTTGTAACTTTTCGGATACTTAAATCCCGTTTGAACATAAGAATTTTTTTTCACTTTTTCCAAAAATAAAATATTTTTTTTTCTCGAAATCGGTGTTTGGCCATAAATTTTTAAATTTTCACTTCGAGATGAAATTTAGAATTTTTCAAAAAGTTGTTTATCAAAATTTTCACTCAAATCACTCACAAAATTCAAAAACAACACAAATATTTATTCATGTCCAAACACAACTCTAATTTTCAAATACCATTTTCACTTGAAAAATTAAATTAACTTTCTTTTTGAAATTTTATAATTCTTATGTCCAAACGTCCACTTAGCTAAATTTGTGCGATTTTTTCCTTACAAAAAAATAGTCTAGTGACCATCTATGAAATTTACCCTATAATTTCTTGTCTTTTAAATCCATTGGTCTTATTTATGTAGATTACCAATCTCATTCTTCCCTTTTGTTCTTTCAGGAAAAATCCAGTGCTTTGGACAAGGGAATTCATTGTGTTAAATAAGTTCAGTTGGAAAGTCTAGAGGCTTTCAATTATTTCTCATGTCCGGTTTGAACATAATTATTTTATTATTGTTATTATTATTATTATTATTATTATTATTATTATTATTATTATTATTAATTATTATTATTATTTGTGATGACCCAAGGGGTCATTTTACGAAATAAGACCTAATTCTAGGCTTATTAGCTAAAAAAAAGGATTAATTTTAGCTACCTCAATTTGTGTGTGCAATCCGAGCGTGAAACCGGAAAGCTTTTATGTGAAAATATGAGAAATAGTAATTTCTAAAGTTAAAATTTGATTATAGTTGATTTTGATCAATATTTTGAGCAAACGGACACGGATCTATGTTCCGACGATCCCGGGAGGTCCACAGTAAAATATGGGATTTGGGCGTATGCCCGAAAATAATTCCGAGGTCCCAAGCCTTAGAAATCAATTTTTGAAAGAAATTATTTTGCTAAATTATTATCGAAATAAAGAAAAGAATTAATGCTTGAAACCATTGGTATCGGGCTCGTATTTTGGATCCGGAGCCCGGTACAGATTTGTTATAGTATTTAAATACTATCTTTGAAATTTGGTGAAAATGGGAGTTTATTTGACGTGATTTGGACGTCCGGTTGAGAAATAATGAACTTTAAGTGTTTTTGAGAAAAATGATGAGTTTTGAGGTTTAAGTCATAGTTTTACGTGTTATTTTCATAATTTGATCGCACGAGCAAGTCCGTATGATATTTCTAGACTTGCGTGCATATTTGGTTTAGAGCCCCAAGGGCTCGGGTGAGTTACAAATAGGCCGCGGGATATTTTTGCACTTTAAATATTGCTGGTCTTGTTGTTTTCTAGTGCCCAGTTGTTTAAGTCTTCGCGTTCGCGTTGTCCCTATCGCGAACGCATAGAGTAAAGCGAGCTGGGCCCTTTTGTACAGTGCGAACACGGGACCCACCATGCAAACGTGGTGGGCTGGGGGAAAAACCCTACGCGAACGTGGTTGAGCCCACACGAACGCATAAGGTAATTGGGCCTGGGGAGGGGGCTTACGTTTATGCTATGAAAACATGATCCACTGATCGTGAACGCGATGAACCAGGGCTATAAAGCTACGCGAACGCGGCCCACGTAATGTGAACGTGAAGGCCAATAAAGCTTGACCCTATGCGAACGCGGGCAGGCCCACACGAACGCGATGAAGGCCTGCACAGCTATATTTGAACACTTTAAAACACGGACAGGACCCTTTTTCTTCATAATTTTTGAACTACCCAGCCCTAAGGACGATTTTCCTCATCAAAGTTCATCCCCAAGTTATTGGTAATCAATTCTAAACTTTATTCTTTTAATTACCCAATATTTTTCATCACATTTAAATCAAAAATCAAGAGTTTTCATGGTAAAAGTTGAGGGTTTGGGTAGAATTAGGAAAATTTTGAAAAATCGAATCTTTACCTCGAATTGAGGCAGGATTTCATAACTAATTGTATATTCGGGCTCGTGGGTGAACGGGTAAACGTACTTTGGTCCGAACCCCGATTTTGGACCAAGCGGGCCTGGGGTCGGGTTTTAACATTGTTTTAGAAAACTTAGAAAAAATTATAATTTTCAGTAAAGTTAGTTCCTTTCGCATTAATTAATGATATTAAGTTAATTACGGTTAGATTCGAGTGTATTGGAGTTGAATTCAAAAGGAAAAACTAGAATTGAGCAGTGAGTGGCCTGCGAATTGGAGGTAAGTGCTTGGTTAAACCTTGACTTGAGAGAATAGGAATCCCCAACTTAATTGTTATGTAGAATTGCATGTGTGTGGTGTATAGGTGAGGTGACGAGTATCTATGCACCACCAAATTGTCTGCTTACATGATCCCTTACCCGTTTCCAATTTAATTGCTTCAGGTTTTAATTGTTTCATGTTCATTGTTGTTTCTATGATTACTTGGACTGTTAATTTGTTGTTAAGTCTTGTTGCAATTATTATTGGAAAGGTATTAATTGTTTCCTTAGTTTTATTGTGGTACATAAAGATTGAGTGGGTTAACATTGTTTTACGAGATATATATTCATGTTGGTTCCATTTTGAGATAATATTGATGAAGTTTATGAGAAGTACAGTTTTCTGTTTACAACTGTTGAGATAAAATATAGTGATAAGGGTAGACAGGTGAGATAAAAGATAGTGCTAAGGGTGGACAGGTGGAATTGGGTTGCACGCCGCAACAAGAAAGTGATAAGGGAGGACATTTATATTCACTGATTTTAAATACAAAGATTTGGAGAATTTACTATTTTACTCTAATGTTTCTCATATTATGCACGTACAGTTATTTTAAAGTGAAGTTTGGAAATTTGGAAATTTGTGTGATATCTTGGTTACAGCTGAGGCCTGGAATAGGCGACTGAGTTATTTTATTTATTGTTGCAGTTTGTCTTCCTTGTTTGTGTAGAATTGTTTTTTTTCTTGCTTTGTTTTATATATTTTCACAAGTTAAGTTATAATTGCCCCAACTTAGCTTCGTCACTACTTCGTCGAGGTTAGGTTCGGCACTTTCTTAGTACATGGGGTCGGTTGTACTGATACTACACTTTGCACTCTTTTGTGCAGATCCAGATACCAGCCATCGTTAGAATTTTAGTAGCGGCCATTTATCATTCGGAGACATGAGGTATATATGTCGGCGTTCGCATATCCCTAGAGTCTTCTCTTAGTTCATAGAGAGTGTTTTATATTTTCTCAAAACAACTATATTATTCTTTCAGCCCATTATTTGTAGTAATCTTAGAAGTTCGTGAATTGTGACACCAGACCCTGGGGTAGTCTTATGGTTACTTATTTATTTAGAAGCTCGGCTTAATTATTCATTTATTATTTATTTCGTGGATTTATGCCATGGAAGTAATAAGTTTAGTTTACTTATAATTATTTTTTTATGGTTAAATGGACTTTAATGGAAATCAATTAAATAAACTCTAACATTGGCTTGCCTAGTAAGTGTGGTGCTAGGCGCCATCACGACCCATGAGGTTAGAAATTGGGGTCGTGACAAGTTGGTATCATAGCACTAGGTTGCTTAGGTCTCACAATTCATGAACAAGCTTGTTAGAGTCTGAAGGATCGGCACAGAGACGTCTGTACTTATCTTTTAGAGGCTATCGAGTTAGGAAACAACTCCATTTTATTTCTATTCTATTGTGCGATTCTTGTTATCTCAAATACTGATTGGATTCTTCTATTCTCTCGCAGATGGCGAGAACCCGTGCTTCCTCTTCCGCTGACCAATCATCCGGTCTTCCAGCAGCAGCAGCAGCTCCTACTAGGGGCAGAGGCCGAGGCTGTGCTAGAGGTCGAGGTAGGGGTAGAACACAGCCCGTTGCTCAGGAAGCAACCACAATTGTGGAACCTCAGATCGATATTAATGAGGGGGTTCCAGCTCAGAACGTTCCAGCGGGACCAGCTCAGGTCCCAGAGGGGTTTATTACTACCCCGGTACTTCAGGACGCTTTGGTACGTTTAGTGGGCATTATGGAGAGTGTGGCCCAGACTGGCACATTCCCCGTTGCAGCAGCCATATCTCAGGCTGGAGGAGGGGTCCAGACTCCTGTTACCCACACTCCGGTTCAGACCATTCCTCAGGTTCAGACCCCAACAGCCAATCCAGTCGGGGTAATTCAACCAGTTGCAGTAGTGCCGCCCGTTGGTGGGGCAGCCATGTCTTCAGATGCTTTGTAAAGACTGGACAAGTTTACTAGGCTTTTCCCTATTCACTTCAGTGGTGCTACTTCAGAGGACCCTCAGGAATATCTGGATAGTTGTCATGATGTTTTGCGTAATATGGGTATTTTCGAGAACAATGGGGTCGATTTTGCTGCTTTTGAGATGACTGATTCCGCCAAGAAATGGTGGAGGGATTATCTGTTGACTAGACCAATTGGGTCGCCTGCCTTGACTTGGGATCAATTTTCTCATCTCTTTATGGAGAAGTTTTTGCATGTTACTACTCGAGAGGAGAAGCGTCGTCAGTTTGAGCGACTTCAGCAGCGTAGCATGACCGTGACCCAGTATGAGACATGTTTCATAGATTTGGATAGGCATGCTATTCTTGTGTTTCCCACAGAGATAGAGAGGGTCAGACAGTTTTATTGAGGTCCTTGCTCAGCCCATCAGGTTGCAGATGGCCAAGGAGACAGGGACCGAGATTTCTTTTTAGGATGCAGCTAATGTGGCTAGGAGGGTTGATTCGGTTCTCGGATGGGAGGTCAGGGGTCTGACAAGAGACCTTATCATTCTGGTGGTTTCAGCGGTGCCTCATCCGGAGGCGGGACTTCATTTAGCAAAGGCCATTCTTCCAGGCCATTTCATTCAGCACTACAGGCTTCACATGGTACTTCGGGTAGTCGTGGTTCTTATCTGCCTCCTTCTACTCAGCCAGTCTACAGTGCTCCTTCAGCTCCTATTAAAGCACCTCCTTTGCAGAGTTTTTATCGTGGTCTGCCGGTTCTTCCGGGTTATTTTACATATCAGGAGAGATGTTTTGAGTGTGGTGAATATGGGCATGTTTGGAGGACTTGTCCGAAATATTCAGGTAATCAACTTTAGCATCAGGGTTCTCGTGTTATATTTTCGGCAGCCAGCAAGGGGTAGGGGTCAGGTAGTTAGAAGTAGAGGCCAAAATGTTAGAGGTGGAGGTCAGATAGCTAGGGGTGGAGGCCAGACAGCTAGAGGTGCAGGTCCTCCCAGAGACGTGGTTCAAGGTGGCGGGGCCCAGCCCCGATTATATGCATTCTCAGCCAGGTCTGAGGCAGAGTCCTCCAACATTGTTATTATAGGTATCATCTCAGTTTGTGATAGAGTTGCTTTAGTTTTGTTTGATGTGGGGTCTACTTATTCTTATGTTTCATCCTATTTTGCCTTGTATGTAAATGTGCCCCGTGATTCCTTGAGTGTTCCTGTTTATGTGTCTACACGGGTGGGGGGTCCTATTGTGGTAGATCGTGTATATCGTTCATGTGTGGTAGTCATTGAGGGTCTTGAAACTATTGTGGATCTTCTGCTTCTAGACATGGTCGATTTTGATGTTATATTGAGCATGGATTGGTTGTCGCCTTATTATGCCATCTTGGATTGTCACGCCAAGACAGTTACCTTAGCTTTACCAGGTTTGCCTCGATTAGAATGCAAAGGGACTCCTGGTCATTCTCCCAGCCGAGTGATTTCATATGCCAAGGCTCGTCGCATAGTGGAGAAGGGGTTTTTGGCTTATTTGGCTCATATTCGTGACTCTGATGCCTAGGTTTCTTCTATAGAGTTAGTTCCTATTGTTCATGAGTTACCCGAGGTGTTTTCTGCAGACCTGTCGAGGATGCCACCCGACAGGGACATTGATTTTTGTATTGATGTGGCTCCGGGCACTCAGCCCATTTCTATTCCTCCGTATCGGATGGCCCCACCAGAATTAAAAAGTTGAAAGAATAGTTGCAAGACTTGCTAGATAAGGTTTTCATCAGACCCAGTGTCTCGCCTTGGGGTGCACCAGTTTTGTTTGTAAAGAAGAAAGATGGGTCGATAAGGATGTGTATTGATTACCGGAAGTTGAATAAAGCTACTATCAAGAACAAGTATCCGTTGCCAAGAATTGATGACTTATTTGATCAGCTTCAGGGTGCTAGAGTATTTTCGAAAATTGAATTGAGATCGGGATATCATTAGCTGAAGATTAGGGCGTCCGATGTTCCTAAGACAGCCTTTCGGACGAGGTATGGGCACTATGAATTTTTGGTCATGTCTTTTGGGCTGACTAACGCTCCAGCAGCCTTTATGGATTTGATGAATCGGGTTTTCAAGCCGCATCTGGACTCTTTCGTGATCGTGTTCATTGATGATATTCTAATATATTCCAGCAGTCGGGAAGAGCATGAGCAGCACCTCCGCATAGCGCTCCAGACTTTGAAAGATAATCAGTTGTATGCTAAGTTTTCAAAATGTGAGTTCTGGTTAGATTCAGTAGCCTTCTTGGGGCATATGGTATCAGCTGAGGGTATTCAGGTTGATCCTAAGAAGATAGAGGAATTCAAGAACTGGCCTAGATCCACTACATCTACGGAGATCAGGAGCTTCTTGGGTTTGGCGGGTTACCACCGTCGTTTTGTGGAGGGGTTTTCATCCATAGCAACCCCGATGACTAAATTGACTCAGAAAGGTGTCCCATTTAAATGGTCAAACGAGTGCGGGGAGAGCTTTCAGAAGCTCAAGACAGCCTTGACTTCAGCACCGGTGTTGGTGTTACCATCAGGTTCGGGTTCTTTCACAGTGTATTATGATGCTTCCCGAGTTGGACTTGGATCAGTATTTATGCAGGATGGCAGGGTGATTGCATATGCGTCTCGGCAGTTGAAAGTCCATAAGAAGAATTATATTGCTCATGACTTAGAGTTGGCAGCCATTGTTCATGCATTGAAAATTTGGAGGCACTATCTTTATGGTGTGTCGTGTGAGGTTTTCACTGACCATCGCAGTCTTCGGTACTTATTCAAGCAAAAGGATCTAAATTTGAGGCAACGGAGAAGGTTCGAGGTACTGAAGGATTATGATGTCACTATATTATATCACCCAAGGAAGGCCAACGTGGTGGCTGATGCATTAAGTAGAAAGGCGGTGAGTATGGGCAGCCTTGCGTATATTCCAGCCGGTGAGAGACCGTTAGCTTCAGACATTCAGACGTTGGCTAATCAGTTTGTGAGGTTGGATATTTCGCCTAGCAATGTTCTAGCTTGCACAGTCGCTCAGTCTTCTCTAATTGAGCGTATTCGAGAGCGGTAGGAGATGACCAGCATTTGATGGTTCTTAGGGACACAGTTCGGCACGGTGGTGCCAAGCAGGTTACAGTTGGAGATGACGGTGTTTTGAGGATGCAGGGTCATATATGTGTGCCTAATGTTGATGGCCTTTGTAAGTTGGTCCTTAAGGAGGCTCGCAGTTCTAAGTATTCCATACACCCAGGTGCAGCCAAAATGTACCAGGACTTGACGCAGCATTATTGGTGGAAAAGGATGAAAAAGGACATTGTTGCGTATGTGGCTCGTTGCTTAAATTGTTAGCGGTTAAAATATGAGCATCAGAGACCCTGTGGTTTGCTTCAGCAGATAGACTTTGTTGTTGGACTCCCACGGACTCATAGGAAATTTGACGCAGTTTGGGTTATTGTGGATAGGCTGACTAAATCAGCACATTTCATTCCTGTGGCGAGTACTTATACTTCGGAGCGGTTGGCGGAGTTATATATTCGGGAGATTGTTCGCCTTCATGGTGTGCCCCTGTCTATCATTTCTGATTGGGGTACACAGTTTACTTCACACTTTTGGAGGGCAGTTCAGTGTGAGTTGGGTACCCGAGTAGAGTAGAGTTGAGCACAGCATTTCATCCTCAGGCTGACGGGCAGTCCGAGTGTACCATTCAGATTTTGGAGGATATGCTTTGTGCTTGTGTTATTGACTTTGGAGGTTCTTGGGATCAATTCTTGCCATTAGCGGAGTTTGCTTATAATAATAGTTATCAGTCGAGCATTCAGATGGCTCCTTATGAGGCATTATATGGTAGACGGTGCAGATCATCAGTTGGATGGTTTAAGCCAGGAGAGGCTCGGTTACTGGGTACAGACTTAGTGCAGGAGGCTTTAGATAAGGTCAAGATTATTCAGGAGAGACTTCGTGCAGCTCAGTCTAGGAAAAAGATTTATGTCGATCGTGAGGTTCATGATGTGGCATTCATAGTTGGAGAGAGAGTATTGCTTCATGTATCGCCCATGAAGGGTGTTATGAGGTTTGGGAAGAAGGGTAAGTTGAGCCTTAGGTATATCGGGCCATTTGAGATCCTTGATAGAGTGGGGGAGGTAGCTTATAGACTTGCGTTTCCTCCAGGTTTATCCTCAGTTCATCCGGTATTCCACGTTTCTATGCTCCGGAAATATCATGGTGACCCGTCCCACGTGTTATATTTCAGCTCTGTCCAATTGAATAAAGACTTGACTTATGAGGAGGAGCCGGTAGCCATTTTAGACCGGCAGGTTCGTCAGTTGAGGTCTAAGAGTTATCCTTCACTCCTAGTGCAGTGGAAACACCAGCCCGTTGAGGCAGCTACTTGGGAGTCCGAATCGTACATGCGGAGTATATATCCAAACTTGTTTGACAATCCATGTAAATTTCTATGTCCGTTCGAGGACGAACATTTGTTTTAGAGGTAGAGATTCTGATGACCCAAGGGGTCATCTTACGAAATAAGACCTAATTCTAGGCTTATTAGCCAAAAAAAGATTAATTTTAGCGCAGTCCGGGCGTGAAACCGGAAAGCTTTTATGTGAAAATATGAGAAATAGTAATTTCTAGAGTTAAAATTTGATTATAGTTGCAAAATTTTGAACAAACGGACCCGGATCTGTGTTCCGACAATCCCGGGAGGTCCATAGTAAAATATGGGACTTGGGTGTATGCCCGGAAATAAATTCCGAGGTCCTAAGCCTTAGAAATCAATTTTTGAAAGAAATTATTTTGTTGAATTATTAATGAAATAAAGAAAAGAATTAATATTTGAAACCATTGGTATCGGGCTCGTATTTTGGTTCCGGATCCCGGTACATATTTGTTATAGTATTTGAATACTATTTGTGAAATTTGGTGAAAATCGGAGTTTATTTGACGTGATTTGGACGTCCGGTTGAGAAATAATGAACTTTAAGTGTTCTTGAGAAAAATGATGAGTTTTGAGGTTTAAGTCATAGTTTTACATATTATTTTCATGATTTGATCACACGAGAAAGTTAGTATGATATTTTTAGACTTGCGTGCATATTTGGTTTAGAGCCTCGAGGGCTCGGGTGAGTTTCGGATAGGCCGCGGGATTTTTTGCACTTAAAAGATTGTTGATTTTGCTGTTTTCTAGTGCCCAGTTGTTTAAGTCTTTGCGTTCGTGTTGTCACTATCGCGAACGCATAGAGTAAAGTGAGTTGAGCCCTTTTTGTTCAGTGTGAACGTGAGACCCACCATGCGAACGCGGTGGGCTGGGGGAAGACCCTACGCAAAAGCGGTTGAGCCCACGCGAATGCATAAGGTAATTGGGCCTGGGGGAGGGGGCTTACGTTTATGCTATGCGAACGTGATCCACTTATCGCGAACGCGGTGAACCAGGGCTATAAAGTTACGCGAAAGCGGCCCAGGTAATGCGAACGCGAAGGCCAATAAGGCCTGACCCTATGCGAACGCGGGCAGGCCCACGCGAACGCGATGAAGGCCTGCCCAGCTATATTTAAACACTTTAAAACACAGACAGAACCCTTTTTCTTCATAATTTTCGAACTACCCAGCCCTAAGGACGATTTTCTTCATCAAAGTTCATTCCCAAGTTGTTGGTAATCAATTCTAAACTTTACTCTTTAAATTACCAATGTTTTTCATCACATTTAAATCAAAAATCAAGAGTTTTCACGGTAAAAGTTGAGGGTTTGGGTAGATTAGGGAATTTTGTAAAAATCAAATCTTTACCTCAAATTAAGGTAGAATTTTGAAACTAATTGTATATTCGGGATCGTGGGTGAATGGGTAAACGTACTTTGGTCCGAACCCCGGTTTGGATCAAGCGGGCCCGGGGTCGGGTTTTAACTTTTTTTTAGAAAACTTAGGAAAAATTATAATTTTCAGTAAATTTAATTTCTTTAGCATTAATTAATGATATTAAGTTAATTATTATTAGATTCGAGTGTATTGGAGGTGAATTCAAAAGGAAAAGCTAGAATTGAGCAGTGAGTGGCCTGCGAATTTGAGGTAAGTGCTTGGTTTAACCTTGACTTGAGAGAATAGGAATCTCCAACTTAATTGTTATGTGGAATTGCATGTGTGTGGTGTATAGGTGAAGTGACGAGTATCTATGCACCACCAAATTGTCTGCTTACATGACCCCTTACCCGTTTCCAATTTAATTGCTTCAAGTTTTAATTGTTTCATGTTCATTGTTGTTTCTATGATTACTTGGCTTGTTAATTTGTTGTTAAGTCTTGTTGCAATTATTTTTGGAAAGGTATTAGTTATTTCTTTGGTTTCATTGTGGTACATAAAGATTGAGTGGGTTAATATTGTTTTACGAGATATATATTCCGGTTGGTTCCATTTTGAGATAATATTGATGAAGTTTATGAGAAGTACAGTTTTCTATTTACAACTGTTGAGATAAAAAATAGTGATAAGGGTGGACAGGTGAGATAAAAGATAGTGATAAGGGTGGACGGGTGGGATCGAGTTGCACGCTGCAACAAGAAAGTGATAAGGGAGGACATTTATGTTCACTGATTTTAAATACAAAGATTTGGAGAATTTACTGTTTACTCTACTGTTTCTCATATTATGCACGTACGGTTATTTAAAGTGAAGTTTGGAAATTTGGAAATTTGTGTGAGATCTTGGTTACAGCTGAGGCCTAGAATATGCGATTGAGTTATTTTATTTATTGTTGCAGTTTGTCTTCCTTGTTTGTGTAGAAGTATTTTTTTTCTTGCTTTAATATATATATTGTCATAGGTTAAGTTATAATTGCCCCAACTTAGCCTCGTCACTACTTCGTCAAGGTTAGGCTCGGCACTTACTCAGTACATGGGGTCGGTTGTACTGATACTACACTCTGCACTCTTTTGTGCAGATCTAGGTACCAGCCAGCGTTAGAGATTTTAGTAGCGGTCATTTATCATTCGGAGACACGAGGTATATCTGCCGGCATTCGCAGATCCCTGGAGTCTTCTCTTAGTTCATAGAGAGTGTTTTATATTTTCTCAAAACAGCTATATTATTCTTTCAGCCCATTATTTGTAGTAATCTTAGAAGTTCGTGAATTGTGACACTAGACCCTGGGGTATATGGTTACTTATTTAGTTAGAGGCTCGGCTTAATTATTCATTTATTATTTATTTCGTGGATTTATTCCATGGAAGTAATAAAGTTTAGTCTATTTATAATTGTTTTGTTATGGTTAAATGGACTTTAATGGAAATCAATTAAATTACTCTAACATTGGCTTGCCTAGCAAGTGTGGTGTTAGGCGCCATCACGATCTCTGACGTTGGAAATTTTGGTCGTGACATTATTATTATTATTATTATTATTATTATTATTATTATTATTATTATTATTATTATTATTATTATTATTATTATTATTGTTATTGTTATTATTATTGTTATTATTATTGTTATTATTGTTATTGTTATTGTTTTTATTATTGTTATTGTTGTTATTATTGTTATTATTATTGTTATTGTTATTGTTATTGTTATTGTTATTGTTATTGTTATTGTTATTGTTATTGTTATTGTTATTGTTGTTGTTATTATTGTTGTTGTTGTTATTATTATTATTATTATTATTATTATTATTATTATTATTGTTTAACCAAAGAATTAGACCCTTTGACTAAAGCTTATTTTTAAGATGAATATGGGTTACTGATAATCAAGGAAATGGATAAAAATGAATAACAAACAATATTGCAGAAATATAGAAAAGCAAAGTCAATTATATTAGAGAATCAGATGCCTTTACAAGTTGTATTCCCCTCCCTTATATAGGAGATTCTTATAACGTACAACTGTTGCTATGGTTGCTCATTAATGACTAATTATGACATTAATGAGGCGTTACAAAGGATAACGGTAATTGGGGTACGGTTACATAACGTTCGAGTAATCAATTGTGGGTCTTTGAATCTGCCTGTAGCTTTGTCTAGATTCATTCTGACCGTGCCTCTCTTTTGTTTTGATCAAGTTGAGTTTCTCGTGGCTGATAAGCTCAAGGGTTTACTGAATCGTGCCTCTTTTTACCGTACCTCTTCAAAGGATCACATCCAGCTGTCGCGTTTTCCTGTGTCCACATGACTGGCTGAGTTATCAAAAGTTGGCTTACGTGTGAAACTCTTTTTTAACAATACAGATAGTCCCCCACTTACCATATATTTAACGATTAATATTTGGTAAGTGGATATTCATTTATGGCGGGAATATTTTGCCGCCTCTTTTCCTCGAATCATTGTATCCTTCTCTGCATCATAGGCGTCGTTTGTCACTTCCATTTAATGCTCGTACTACGTGTCCTTTTCGGATTGGTTCTGCATTTACTCGATACCTTTTCGGATTGGTTATGCATTTAATGCCATCTTCTGCTCCGACTAGGAGTCGGAGGGGTGGTAGACTTAGAAGTCTTGGATCCACTCCTTCGAGGGGCTCCTCTTCTCCTCAGATAGTTCCTTCTTCTTCCACTAGATCTCTAGTTTCTCCAAGGTTTAGGGTTTCTCGATCTCTGTCTAGAGGTCGAGGAGAACGCCTTCGTGAACCTGGATTCGATGAAATTATCCCTACTGAGTTTGTTTTCGCTAGGGTTAGTCAAGTTCTTGTAGACCAATCTTCTTCTCTTGAAAGTGTCGAAAGATATTCAACCCTTATAATTGAGGATCAAATCTCCCTTGTTCGTAGGGAGTGCTTTTGGAGGTCTGACTTTCCTATCTATATTCCGAATAGTAATCAAAGAATAACGTCTTAAAAGACGGGATATTCTTTTGTTTATACGTATCCTTTCACTCTAGGGTTTAGACCCCCCATTGACCCAGTTATAATTGAGTTTTGCCATTTTTAATATTTGCTTAGGACAAGTTGGTCCGCTTGTGTGGCGAGTTTTCGCATGTCTTAGGAGTTTGGCTTCTTTAGCCTCGGTTCCTTTTACTTTCAACCATCTTATTCATCTCTACGCTCTTACCTTATTTCGTGAAGGGGTTTTTACTCTGACTGTTAGAAGCAAAAGAGTGCTGGTAACCCCTGGAGATGATAAGGATAGGGGTTGGTACCTCCGATATGTAATTGTACCCACTGTGGGTTTAGTGGGTGAAGAAAATCTTCCCTTCCCTGAGAAGTGGAATCGCGCACGTGAGTATGCTTTAGCTCACATTTATTTACTTTTTCTCGTTTTGACTTGAGATGTTTTACTAACACCGTATTTGTTTCTTCTTCTCTCAACAATCATGAATAGTGTTGAGAATGTCTCCGGTATTCGTGATTGGGTAGAAAAATTGTTTTCAGTTGCTCTTTCAGAAGAGAAATCTTGGAAGTACCTCACTGGGAGGTATGGTTGGAATTTAAAGACCCACGGTAAGTTGTCATGGCCCGAAAACCCACCTTCAGGCTGTGACTGCATCTAACGTTGAGCCCGCTATACAAGCCAACGTGTACAGTTAAACTAACATAATAACATCGAATTAAAAAATTATTTAAAAACACTTTACAATTTAACAGCAATAGTAGATAAATCCCAAGCTAAGTAAAGATAACATAATACAACATCGCAATAATTCCCAAAACCTGGAGTCACAAACTCACGAACTGTCTATAAGAGTGCTAAATACAAAGTCTGAAAGGAAATACATGACTGTCTCTGAAAACTAGAGGAAAGACAAGACAGAAATAAAGAACTAGGGATAGGAGAGACGCTAAGGCCCACGAACACCAGCGGGTATACAAAGAAGAACGGGCTATTGTGTGGGCCAAAACATTGCCAGTCTCATAAACCTCCAATCTCACAAATTGGTTGGCTAACGCCTGAACATCCAAAGCAAGAGGTCACTCTCCGACTGATAAATTGGCAAGACTACCCATACTGGCTGACTTCCAGCTCAAAGCATCGGCCACCACATTGGTCTTCCCCGAATGATAAAGAATGGTAATATCATAATCCTTCAGCAACTCTAACCATCTCCTCTGTCTCATGTTCAACTCCTTCTGTTTAAACAAATACTGTAAGCTCTTATGATCCGTGAACACCTCACATGGCACACCATACAAATAATGCCTCCAAATCTTCAATGCATGTACAATAGCTGCTAACTCCAAGTCATGAACTGGATAGATCTTCTCATGAACCTTCAACTGACGAGAAGCATAGGCTATAATCTTGCCATCCTGCATCAACATTGCACCAAGCCCAACCCGTGAAGCATCACAATACACGGTATACGATCCTAAACCTGTGGGCAAAACTAACACTGGTGTCGTGGTCAAGGCTGTCTTGAGCTTCTGAAAGCTCGCCTCACACTCATCAGACCACCTGAACTGGGCACTCTTCTGAGTCAACCTGGTCATCGAGGATGCAATGGATGAAAAGACCTCCACAAACCGGTGATAATAACCTGCTAAGCCCAAGAAACTCCGGATCTATGTAGCTGAGGTGGGTCTAGGCCAATCTCTGACTGCTGAAATCTTCTTGGGATCCACCTGAACACCCTCTGATGATACCACATGGCCTAGAAATGCAACTAAACTCAACCAGAACTCACACTTGGAAAATTTTGCATACAACTGACTATCCCTCAAAGTCTGGAGGACGACTCTAAGGTGATGCTCATGCTCCTCTCGGCTGCGAGAGTATATCAATATATCATCAATGAAAACAATCACAAATGAATCCAAATAAGGCCTGAACACTTGATTCATCAACTCCATGAAAGCAACGGGGTCATTCGTCAGCCCAAATGACATCATCAAGAACTCATAGTGCCCATAACGAGTGCGAAAAGTTGTCTTAGGGACATCGGACGCCCTAATCCTCAGCTGATGGTAACCAGATCTCAAGTCAATCTTGGAAAACACTGAATCACCCTGAAGCTGGTCGAATAAAGCATCAATCCTCGGCAAAGGATAATTGTTCTTAATAGTAACCTTATTTAACTGCCGGTAGTCAATACACATCCTCATCGAGCCATCTTTCTTCTTGAAAAACAATACTGGAGCACCTCAAGGAGAGACACTAGGCCTAATGAATCCTTTATCTAACAAATCCTGCAACTGATCTTTTAACTCCTTCAACTCTGGCGGGGCCATACGATACACCGGAGTAGAAATAGGCTGGGTGCCCTGAGCTAACTCAATACAAAAATCAATATCCCTGTCAGGTGGCATACCCGGCAGGTCAGCAGGGAAAACCTCTAGAAACTCAGGAACCACGGGCACAGACTCCAGGGAAGGAACCTCGGCGCTAGAATCACGAACATAGGCCAGATAGGCCAAACAACCCTTCTCGACCATGCGACGAGCCTTCATATAAGATATAACTCTACCAGAAGAATGACTAAGAGTTCCCTTCCACTCCAAACGAGGCACCCCTGGCAAAGCCAAGGTCACTGTCTTGGCATGACAGTCCAGAATAGCATAATAGGGGGATAACCAATCTATCCCCAATATAACATCGAAGTCAACCATATCCAGAAGCAAAAGATCAACCTGAGTCTCCATACCACCCATGACTACTAAGAAAGTGTGGTAGACTCGATCTACTACTATAGAATCACCCACTGATGTATACACATCAGGGGGCATACTCAAATAAGGGGCAAAATATGAAGACACATAGGATAATGTAGAACCCAGATCAAATAACACCGAAGCTTCTCGGCTGAAAACTGAAACCGTACCTGTAATAACTGCATCAGAAGCCTCAGCATCAGGCGTGGCAAGAAAAGCGTAGCACGGGGCTGAGCCCCTCCAACCTGATCATCTCTGGGTCGACCTACTGCGGCCTGACCTCTACCTCTCGTGGCATGTCCTCCACCTCTATGAGTATGACCTCTACCTCTGGCACCCCGACCGCCACCCCTAGCTGGCTGAGGGGGTGGTGGTGCTCCTGACACGGGAACCATGGCACGGGAACCCTGATACTGAGGACCACTAGAAGCTCGGGGATAATACCTGGCAATGTGCCCCGGAACACCACAAGAATAACATGGCCTCTGTTGATATGGCTAGGGACTCTGGAATTGTCCCTGACAACCCTGGCACAGTAAGTGAAGCTCTTGTTCTTGCTTCTTTCCCTACTCGATTCTCTTCTTTCTTTGTCATTTAACTTTTTCCCTTTTAATAGGGTTCTCCGCTCGTGGCGTGTCTGCTTCATCTATCCCGAAGATGTCTTTGGCTCAGGCCCAAGAAATTAGTGTTGGTTCATATTCCTCGAAGAGGAATATTGGTGAGTCTCGTTCCATAGAAGAAGAAGAAGAAGAAGAAGAAGGTGCTTTAGTGCACAGGCCACGGAGAAGGCGGGTGGTTTTAGATGATGAGCTTACAGCCTTAACCTTGCCTTCCGTGTCTATGATTGAGCCCCCTGTCCTTGATGATGTTTCACATTCCCCTATTCATGAGGGTGTTGATCTCGCTCCTGACGATGTCCCATTGGCTGTTGTCTTTCCTGCTTCTTTGAGAGAAGTTGTCTCGTCTGTTCCTCTGGCTATTTTAACTTTTGTTATTGCTTTGCCCATAACTTCCTCGACTCTTCAACTCTCCATGCCTGCTGCTTTGACTGTGGCTTCTCCATCTCCTCAACCCTCCGTGGTTGTTGTTGTTCCATCTCTGCCTGCTTCCATGCCTTCCGTTAGGGAAGTAGGGTCTTCCAGCAGAGAAATGCGGCAGGTGGTAATAGAGGTTCCAGCTGAGGGGAATCTTTGCAAGAAAACGGGTGAGCCCAAAGTGTGGCTCAAGCCTTTGATAGGTCCCTCTGAGAAAGCAAAGCTACCTATCCACGGTGCTCTTACATGGGCCAATGAGGCCGTGCATACTTCTTTGAAGGTATGATGCAAGTTATCCTCATTCATTTTCATATATGAAATTTACCATATCTGGCTGGTTTGTTTCTTGTAGATTAACCTTATAGGCATGGAGCTTATGAAGAGGATTTCAAACACAGACCAGGAGAAAAAAGAGTTGCAGGCCGATGTTGATAATTGGAAAGCACAGTATGATAGGCTAAGGAGTGACATGGATGCTTTAGAAGAGGAAAGGAGTACCTTGAAGCGGCAGATGAGACTCATGGCGGCAGAACTGGCAGTAGAGAAGGCTTTTTCTAGTCAGGCTGATAAAGACAAGAGTGTTCTGGAGTCTTCTTTTGCTGAGCAGCTGTCTCGTGCCTCAGAGAAGATTAGAGACTTGAAAAACTTGTTGGGAAAAAAGGAGGAATACTTAGGCAAGCTCGTACAATCACTCACTTGTACTCAAGAAGACCTTCGTAAGGCTTTAGACAAAGCTCAAACTTTTAGAGGAGTCGATTGTACTGTTAAGGACCGCCCATGAGTTGCGGAAGCGGAGAAGGACGGATTGAGAGCAGAGCTTCAAGTATGGGCAAAGGATTATAAAGATCTGGAAGAGGTGGCTGATGTCGATGTGAGCTGGGCGTACATGAATTCTCGCCTTGAAACATTGATGGAAATGAGTCAAGAGGGTTTTGACCTTAGTGCTGAAATAGCTAAAACTAAGGAAGCCATGGATAAGGCTCAACAAGGTCATAAACTCTCTTCACCTGATGGTGATATTTCAGCCGCTCATGCCTCTTCATCCCTAGTTGCTCCTGCTCCTTCTGCCAGTGAAGTCAACCCCTCTCTTGAAAAGATTTAGTTGGTTCATCCCTTTTTTTTTCTTTGTATCAATTGGTGGTTACCCCCAGTCCCATCGGGGCTAAATTTGGATTTCTTTAAAGTCCCCAAATGACAACTTAGGGCACCACAATGTATATAAAAATTTTATACGGCTCAGTATAAGTTAATATTTAGTTTTAGCCGTTTTAATATATTAATGTTAGTTCGACTTTTGTTGAGTTTCTATTTCACTCTTTAACTCTTTTGCATGTTTCATTTTTTGAGGTTTTAGTTTTATCTTCGAGTTTTGCATGTGGAATGCTTTAGACTACTCGTACCTTTTTTGTAATAGGCACGGTGTCATATTAAATGTGTGCCTTTTTGTAATAGGCATAGTTTATGGAAGAAGTCCCTTTATAATTTACATGAAGAAGA
Source organism: Nicotiana knightiana (assembly GCA_005239525.1). Classification (NCBI taxonomy): domain Eukaryota; kingdom Viridiplantae; phylum Streptophyta; class Magnoliopsida; order Solanales; family Solanaceae; genus Nicotiana; species Nicotiana knightiana. The sequence continues at coordinate 52,284 of ML421731.1, read as the reverse complement.
CGTCTCAACTTCATGATAATGCAATAGATTAATAGGAATTTTACACATGTTTAAGAATGTTTCCAAAGAAAGTTTTTGTTTGAACTTCCATGACATTTTACATGTGTTTGGTTATCGTCTAAAACTCACGTTTGCAACTGTTTTTGTTTAACGGATTTGATGTACTCTTGTATTTCGTAACTATTTTTCATACGTAACAGTTTTTCGATATTAATACAAAGAAACAACTATTTTTTACTAGTAAAAGTTCTTATAAAGATTGGGGTTTTTACCCGCAACTGTTTTTGGAAACATTTTTCTAATAAGTACGAGGGAAATGTTTTCTTATTCATAAATGTTTTTATTTGATAACAATTTCTTGAAAAAATACAAGGATTTAGATCTTTCATCCATAACTGTTTTATTTGAGAACAGTTTTTTGAATGAGTACATTAACGATGATCGTTTACCCCCAACTGTTTTTGTTACAACATCTTTGAATAAATATAAAGATGTACATTTCTTTCTCGTGACTAACATTTTGCCTTTCAACCTGAAAATGTTCGAAGGTTTTTGCTTTTTGCATTAAGCTTTGTATTTGGATGACTCTTTTGATTTCTTTCAATTCTGCTCATGTCACTTGTCTCGTTGGGTAAATGGGTCTTCAGGCTCGAGATTTTGACTTTCTGATAGTCTTATGTTGCTTCGTCTTAGCCTTTCATACCGTATAGTCCCCCAAGTGTTTGAGCTTTGAAGAATGAAATCTCGAGCACTTGATTATTCCTTCCTTGTGGTCCTTTTCCTGAAAAGGAAAAATATTCCAGACTCGAAGGTATATAGTTTTTTTTTAGATGATGACTGCTTAACCCTTTTAAAACGTCCATCAGAAAGTGTAACCATAGACCGGGAATTATGTTACTTCCTCACGTCTTTGCAGGTCTAATATCATCATCTGGTGATGGGTTAGCTTTATGCCTATCATCTAAAAAAGTTAGTAAAATTTTTAAATGTTCAAAATAAAATCGAACGTGTTACACCTGACGAGGGGTATTCTTTTCCTTTAAAAGCAATACTTCCTTAGGTGGATGGCGTTCCAGCTTGTTGGTCGAACTCTGCCGTCCATAGCTTCCAACTCATAGGCGCCTTTCCCAGCTATGCCTCGGATTTTGTAAGGTCCTTCCCAGTTTGGATTTAGGTTTCCTGCACCTTCTTCTTTCGTTGATTGAAATACTTTTTTGAGGACGAAGTCCCCAATATTTTTACGGTAGTAATAACGCTCTATGATTTGTTTTTGAGCTGTCATCCATATAAATACTGCTTCTCTCCGACGTTCGAGTAGGTCCAGGTAGGTACTTAATTTGCCGTCGTTTTCACCCTTCATGGTTGTTGAAAATCTTATGCTTGGTTCGCCAATATCCACAGGTATTAAGGCTTCTGAGCCATAAACAAGTGCGAACGGAGTTTCTCCCGTGGCTCTTTTTGAAGTTGTTCTGTATGCCCATAGTATCGCTGGTAACTCATCAGGCCAGTTTCCAATTGCTTTATCCAACTGCTTCCTTAGATTGTTGATGATGACCTTATTTGTTGACTCAGCTTGACCATTAGCCACGGGGTGGTACGGCGTTGAAGTGATCCGCTTGATTTTCCAACTTTCGAAGAATTCTGTGATTTGTAAGCCTATGAATTGTGGGCCATTATCACACACGATTTCCTTTGGTATTCCAAAGCGGCATATTATGTTTCGCCATAAGAAGCTTTTAACTTCCTTTTCTCGCACTTGTTTGAACACTTCTGCCTCTACCGATTTTGTAAAATAGTCGGTTAGCACGAGTAAAAACTGTACATGTCCTTTAGCTATGGGAAGAGGTCCCACTATGTCCATAGCCCATTTCATGAAGGGCCATGGGGATATTATTTGATGTAATAATTCCGCTGGTCAATGCATGTTATTGGTAAACCTTTGGAATCTGTCATATACGAAGTTCTCGGCTTCTTCTTCCATCTTAAGCCAATAGTATCCAGCTCCGATTAGTGTTTTCACTAAGGATATCGCCCTTGAGTGATTTCCACAGTGTCCTTCGTGGACTTCTTTCATCACAAATTCCATTTGGTTAGGTCCGAGGCATTTAGCTAGGGGTCCTTTGAACATCTTGCGATAAAGCGAGTTGCGAATAAGGCAGTACCGTGCAGATCTGTGGCGAAGTGCTTGAGCTGCTTTCCTGTCTTCAGGTACGGTGCCATTCTGCAAAAAATTAAGAATTTCGTTTCTCCAGTCCCAGGCTAGGTTGTTGAAAGTTACCTCATTCATGCCCTGGTCTATTATTGAATGAAATAGTTGAACGACAATTTTATTGTCTTTGTTCATTACTTCCGTGACTGCTGCGAGGTTAGCTAGTTCATCTACTTCTGCATTTTCCTCTCTAGATATTTGCATTACCTTCCATGTTTTGAATTGTCTCACGAGCTCTCGTGCTTTTTTAAGATACTGTTGCATTCTAGTCTCTCGAGCGGTGTAAGTCCCCTGTATCTGATTTACTACTAGTTGGGAGTCGCTGTTGATCACAATTTGCTCGATTGAGAGCTCCCGTGCGAGTTCAAGCCCGCAATAACAGCTTCGTACTCTGCTTCATTGATAGTTATAGGATAACACTTGATAGCTTGCTGTGTCTTTTCACCCGTGGGTGATATTAAGACTATGCCTAAGCCGACACCTTTTATATTTGAAGAACCATCGGTGAACAAGGTCCATAGGCCTGGATTAGCACCATTAAAGAGTTGTAACTCTTTTTCTACTTTAGGTACAATGCTATTACTAAAGTCAGCAACAAAATCAGCTAGTATTTGAGACTTAATTGCAGTCCTAGGCTGATAGATTATTTCATGCTCACTTAATTCTATGGCCCACTTGACTTATCTTCTTGACAATTCCTGTTTATGAAGAATATTTCTTAAAGGATATGAGGTCACAACGGTGATTGGGTGGGATTGAAAATATAGTTGTAATGTTCTAGATGCCATTATTAAAGCTAAGGCTAACTTTTCCAGATGTGGATATCTAGTCTCAGCATCTAGCAAAGTTTTACTTATATAATATATAGGTGATTGTTTACCTTTTTCTTCTCTTACCAATACTGCACTTACAACAATTGCTAAGACAGCCAGGTAGATGTACAATCTCTCCCCTTCTTTTGGCTTTGAAAGCAGTGGTGGTTTCGATAGATAAATTTTCAGATTCTTGAGGGCTTGCTGACATTCTTCAGTCCATTCGAACTGATTCTGCTTTTTGAGAACTAAGAAGAATTTACAACTTTTTCGGAAGATTTAGAAACAAACCTACCGAAAGCTGCTATTCTCCATGTCAGTCTTTGAACTTCCTTTTTATTTGTTAAAATATCAGATATTTCCTGTATAGCTTTAATTTGAGCGAGATTTACCTCTATTCCTCTGTTTGATACAAGGAAACCCAAAAATTTACCTGATTGCACTCCAAAAGTGCATTTCTCTGGATTTAACTTCATATTATACCTGCGTAAAATATCAAAACCAGTAGAGAGATGCTGAAAATGGTCTTGTGCTTGTGTTGATTTTACCAGCATATCATCAATATAGACTTCCATCGTCTTTCCAAGATATTCTTGGAACATTTTAGTCACTAACCTTTGATAGGTAGCTCCAGCGTTTTTTAAGCCAAAAGGCATAACTTTATAACAGCAAGTCCCCCTGTTTGTAATGAAGGAAGTTTTTCCTCATCTGAGGGATTCATTTTAATCTGATTATAACCAGAATATGCATCTAAGAAGCTCAATAATTCATGACTTGTTGTGTCATCAATCATTTGATCTATATGTGGAAATGGGAATGAATCTTTGGGGCATGTTTTATTTAAGTCAGTATAATCTACGCATACTCTCCACTTGCCATTCTTTTTACGTACTACCACGGTGTTTGCTAGCCAGTTAGGGTACGTTACCTCTCGTATCGAACCAATCTTCAATAGTTTCTATACCTCTTCGTCGATCACTTGGTTCTTGAATGGTCCTTGCGTTCTTTTCTTCTGCTTAACAGGTACGAAGGATAGATCTTCATTTAGTTTATGAGGTATCACTTCTGGTGGGATGCCTGTCATATCTGAGTGGAACCACGCAAAGCAGTTTGCGTTAGCCTTTACATAATCAATTAATTACCTCTTCGAGTGGGGCCTAGCCTCGTGCCTATATACACTTTCTGCTCAGGCTTTTGTTCAGATAATGGAACAGCTTCGAGCTCCTCCGTAGTTGTTTTGATGTGATCATCTTCCTCCGGTTCATGAATGACGTCCGGTCTGGAATCTGCATCTGTGTGGTATAGTACACCTTCCGTGGTAACTTGATTCTCCTTCTCGTAAGTAGTTTCTTTCATACCTATTTCAGTAATAATACCTTCCGTACCTATTTGGATAGTAATTTCTTCCATGCCTGTTTGGGCGACGTTACCTGCTTGGGAGATTCCCTTATCTCGTAATTCTTCCACCTCTATTTTCTTGTTGTAGTGTACCACAGAGTTTATATTTCTTGCGGTCTACTGATCGCCTTTGATTTGTTGAATCCCCCATTCAGAGGGGAATTTAACTACCTGATGCAACGTGGAGGGTATCGCTTTCATGTCGTGGATCCACGGTCTTCCCACGATCACGTTATAAGCCATGTCAGTATCGATGACTTGGAACCTGGTACTTTTGATCACCCCATCAGCATAAGAGCTAATCTCNTGAACTACCTGGATCAATCAATAACCTTTTTACGTTAGTGTCATGAATAAGTAAAGATATTACCAGAGCATCATTGTGCGGAAGCATTAATCCGTTGATATCTGCATCATCGAAGGTTATATTGTCTTATTCCATATTTTCACAAGCCCGTTTTCCATGTGTAATTGTGAACTTCGTGGTTGTTTTGCAGATCACTCTGTTTACTTCTTCACCTCAGTGTATCACGTTGACGATTCGTTTTGTAGAAGGAGGCTTTGTGGGCTCTTGCATGTTCCTCATATATGCATGTTTACCTTTATCACTGAACAATTCTGTTAAATAGCCCTGTTTTAATAAATTTTCTACTTCCCCTTGTAAAAATCTGCAATCCGCAGTTTTGTGCCCATGATCGTTGTGGAATTCACACTAGTGATATGGGTTCCTTCTACTTGGATTTGACCGCATCTTTTTGGGCCACTTAACCTTTTATCCCATGTTCCTCAATATTGATACAAGTTAAGTGGTACTTACATTAAAGGTATGATCCCCAATTTGAGTATTACCTTTAGGTCGTTCATCTCGATCTTTTCTGGGTCTAGACGAGGATGAGACTACGTCTCTTCCTTGTGATCTATAGTCTGACCTAGTATTTTCGAACCTGGGGCGAATATCGCATCCCGAGGGTCCTAAATAAGGATCTTACCTATTTTTACCTGATCTTCTATCTGATTCAGGATGTCTGGATCTGGTATGATCTTCATCTCTCGAACGAGCAATGATATCTTTTTCTATTCTGAGTTTAGTACTGTACCTGTTATATAAATCGTTCCATGTTGTAGCGGGAAATTCTCTTAGACTTTCGTTAAGTCGTCTCGTGGCTTCTGAGCTTTTATCATTTAGGTTGCTTGCGAATGCCATGGTTGCCCAATTATCAGGCACCCTGGGTAACTGCATTATTTCTCATTGAAACTTGTCTACAAACTCACGGAGTAGTTCCGTGTCTCCTTGTTTTATTTTGAATATGTCTTCCATTCTCTTCTCAACTTTTTGTGCACCAGAGTGTGCTTTTATAAACGAATCTGCAAGCTCAGCAAAAGAGTCAATAGAATTTTCAGGGAGAAGAGAATACCAGGTTAG
>ML421731.1:730-46401 GCA_005239525.1 Nicotiana knightiana | reverse complement strand
GACTGATTCAATCTCTTGTTTTGTTAAGTCGTTGCCTTTTACCCCAGTAGTGAAAGCAGTCACATGGTCACGTGGGTCAGTTGTTCCATCATATTTAGGAACGTCAGGCATTTTAAACTTCTTGGGTATAGGCAAGGGTGCCGCAGTTGGCTTCCAAGGTTGTTGAGAATACCTATCAATATCAATGACGTTGATGATAGGTGGTACTCCAAGAATTTGTTCGATGCAATCGTTCTGCTCCTTCATCTGTTTCTGCATGGTTAGCAGTAAATTTTGTAATTCTGAGTTATTAGATATACCTGGTCTCGTTTCGAGAGATTCATTAGGAGTATCTCCTCTTCCTGAGTTTGCCAACCCAGATTGAGGATTTTCTATGGTGATGGTGTTATTGGGGGGTGGCATCGGCGGTGTAGGTAACGCTGTCGGTAATCCTCTCGCAAATTCTTGTAAAGTTTGGCTCACATACTCTACAATAATTTGCTTTACACGATCTTGTTCCACAGTATGATCATTATCACCATTGTTGTTATTGGATCTTTCTAGGGATTGTTCCCTTGAACCACGTGGGGTTCCTGAAGGCGATGGAACTGGGGTTCCACTCCTTTGCTGATTGTTGTCGTTGGAGTTTGACATAGTTCAGGGGATCACTTGAAAAGCAAACAAAGATTATCAGATTCCCGGTAACGGAACCAATTTGTTTAACCAAAGAATTAGACCCTTTGACTAAAGCTTATTTTTAAGATGAATACGGGTTACTGATAATCAAGGAAATGGATAAAAATGAATAACAGACAATATTGCAGAAATATAGAAAAGCAAAGTCAATTATATTCGAGAATTAGATGTCTTTACAAGTTGTATTCCCCTCCCTTATATAGGAGATTCATATATCGTATAACTGTTGCTATGGTTGCTCATTAATTATGACATTAATGAGGCGTTACAAAGGATAACGGTAATTGGGGTACGGTTACATAACGTTCGAGTAATCAATTGTGGGTTTTTGAATCTGCCCGTAGCTTTGCCTAGATTCATTCTGACTGTGCCTCTCTCATGTTTTGATCAAGTTGAGTTTCCCATGGCTGATAAGCTCGAGGGTTTACTGAACCGTGCCTCTTTGTACCGTACCTCTTCAAAGGATCACATCCAGCTGTCGCGTTTTCCTGTGTCCACGTGACTGGCTGAGTTATCAAAAGGTGGCTTACGTGTGAAACTTTTTTTTACCAATACAATTACTATTATTACTATTACTATTATTATTATTATTATTATTATTATTATTATTATTATTATTATTATTATTATTACTATTACTACTACTACTTTGTTAATACAAAGAAGTTTTTGGAGATATATTTTGGAACAAGCTTTTGGACAGAGTTTTTGAAAAATATTTACACAAAATTTTGGGTCGACTGAAGTAAACTTATGCCGAAAAATATAATATTTTTATTTATTTTCTATGTCAAATTTGCGATAATAATCTCTTTTGCAAAGGCAGACGCACGCTAGGGATCACCGGTAACTTCGGCAAAAACTCCATATATACTTGCAAATGTCTTTAAGAAATAGTCAGTTATTAGGATAGATCCCCCCCCCCTCCCCTATCAATCTTTACGAGCGGTGATAAATTTATATTAAATGTTACGAAGCTCTCGCGACCGTCAAATTCTAAGTCCGCCCCAGCTCTTTTGTAGGTGATGCCTACATGAACTCCATAAAAATAATAAAGATGGTACCTTTATTAATGAACTCGAACTATATATAGGTGTTTTTCTTTTTGTCTTTATTTTGAGTTTCTAATAAATATATATCTTCTATTTTAATAAAATCAGCTCAAATAGCTGTGAATTAATGATCAATCATAGTAGGAAGAAAGCTCCATTTTACCACTCATTTGAGGTGGAATAAAATATATCTATTCTGCTAATTAATAGTAAAAATTAATAGTTAATTTTCAGTAACGAGTAACAACAAAAAAGAGTTCTTTAATTTGAGGACTAATCTTATTATATTGCAAACTCAACAAATGTGACGCAATCTCTATTAGCAGATAAAGATAGGAACGCGAGAAGGTGGGACATCGACGAATTTAGAATTTAAAGTCACTTGTAGTTTTAAAATTATGAGTTCAAACTATAAAGAGAAATGTATATTTTTAGTCGCTCTAAAATCTAACAAAAAAAAATTGTATATATGTGTATTGTATACATATTTTATATATCTTTTAGCTAGACAATGTAATTTGTTTTGATCGACCACCAATATTGTATTTTGCCCAACAGTAACAATCCCTACATTATAATTTTCACATATCTAATATGTCAAACAAAGTAGGAATTATACATTCCTATGCGCTATTTGAAACTTTATTACCCTCCCTACTCAAGTTTCAATTTAGTTACATACTATATACAATTTATCAATTATATACACTTTAGGAATTAAATATATCCCTTTATATTAGAAATCAATTATTTCTCATCTTTATTATCTCTCCCTCCTGCGCCTCTCTCTCTCTCCGTCTTTGTCTCTCTCTCTCTCTCTCTTTCTCTCTCTCTCTCTCTTTCTCTCTCTCTCTCTCTCTCTACGTCTCTCTCTCTCAATCTATAATTCCAGTAATGTAGAGCACAGCAATTCCATGCTTATTGAAATTCCAGTTATGTAAAGCCGAATGTGTTGTACAATTGATGTTCAAATTCCAGTAATGTTGCACATTTGGTGTTCAAATTGAAATTGTCAATCAATAAATTCTGAAGGTGTTTGAATCTCCACCATTGACAGACGTTAAAAAGCTTTGAATTCGAATGAGTTTTCAAAATCATTATTTGTTTGGATTGGGTGTTGTGGCAAACAATTGGGAATATTGTTTAGAGTTTATATCTTACTTTTGAAGGTGTTTTGGTGAAGCTTAGACTTAATTTTAGCTGAATTTTAGATTAAAACTCGAATAAGAGAAGAAGACATGACATACATTATACTTACGAAATTGTAGTAAAATTGTAGGTAAATTGTTGTCACGACCCGTTTTCTAAACAAGCCGGGACCGGCACCCGATCACTTAACATGACCGAGCGAACCATCTGCGCTTATCAAATCTATTATAACTTCAAACTTTATATGCAATAAGGCAATACTATAATCAAATTCTTTTAATTNTGACGCACTGCTCAGGACATGAGATTTCCTGGCCAGTTCTCTAAGTAAACAAAGAAATAGCTAGATAAATATGAATTTAAGGAATACTCCACGAACAAAAGTGGAGCTCACCAATAGCACTGGAAGAGGTGGAAGTCCTAACTCGTGGCTTGTTCGCCTGCAAAACCAGTTCCTACGTTGTACTGCAGACCAACGTAGGTTCCCAAAAGAGAATGTCAGTATAATCCATTGTACTCAGTGAGTCTCAACGACAAGGACGAAACTTTAATAATATATATATCATGAGCAAAGGTTCTAAATGCATAGAAAACATAAAGCTTCTAAGAACAATTCTAAAATAATTGCATAATAGTAGTTTATGAATATTCTAAAAGAATTTCTTTTCGTTTTAAAAAAATAAATAAATAAAAATACTTCTCTTTATACTTTTGGAGTTCCAACTATCCTGACCGGTTTCTGACTTAGTCACCGTGTGATCGGCACGGGTTCGATCCCAACATGATCGAATAGGCCCAATTCACCAGGTGCCACTCGCTTCATGGTTCTCAGCGCTCATGTATCATACCTTAGCATGGCTAAGTAAATTCTCAGCAACGAGGCTCTCGGCTCGTGTGCTCCCTACTTTGGCACAAGTAGTTTCAGGAAGTCAACGCCTCGGTTAGGACCCTCGGCCTGGACGATGACCCCTTCTCAGAATAAAGGATACTCCCAAAAATCTTTTCTTTCTAAAACTTGTTATTGTGACTTTTCAAGTCTAAATCTTTCAATATACTTATTCCGGAATCCTTAAAAGTAAGGTAATGCATAAGAATGAAATAAACATTCAAAATTATTTCTAAAGATTCTTGCTTTTCATGAATTTTCAACATGAAAATGGCATATAGAAATAACAAAGAAATCTGAAAATTTATGCACATATATCAAAATAATCATCTAAATTTAGCTAGAAAATAATTCTAAGCCAATAGGTATTTACTCGCCCCAATTAAGTACATATAAATTCTTTTAAGCAATTCATCAAACACCTTGTATGCGTGCTTTTGTAAGTTAAACCACTTTAGTAAAGGGTTATATCAACTCTCCTCCAAAACTTCTCGAGCCAATACGTAGGCCCCAATCTAATTAACATTAGTCAGACAATCGATTCTACAATAACCAGTGCATTTTAATCAATTTTAAAGTTTTACCCCTAAACATGAAATTTATTGTTGATATAGAGAAAGAAGGGAATTAACTATTCAACTCTTACCTATTACTATTGTAAGGTAATTGAAAATAGAAAATTTTACATACCTGAGTTTAAGAATTAGTAGTTTATAAGAACTCTGTTGTTTTTTTTGCGTTTTTTGCTTTTGCTGTTGTTTACTTTGCATCCCTTTTACGTTCTTCTTTTGGCCTTAAGCCTTATTTGGCTTAGCATCCCTTTATGGGCTTTAGCCCCTTTTCCATTTTTTTTTTTAAGTTAACTTAACTAATAATTAATGATACCATCTTTAATAATTAATAATGTTAAAATTATTAATATTTTTCTAATTGTATATCCAATTATTTAAGTGTGTGTATATATATATATATTTCACTATAGGAAAGACAATAATAATAATAATAATAATAATAATAATAATTCAATTCTATAATTAGCGTGTCTCGAAACTTTTATAAATTTGAGGAGTGTTACAATTGTATTCTGTTGTTTATATATATTTTTTATTTAAATATTGTATGAAAGTTGAACAATATTGTATTAAAAAAAATATTTAAGTTGTATGATATTGGAGTTGTATATAACTGGGCAGAAACAAATATATGAAAGTTGTAGATAGATTGTATAATATATAATTAGTTGTATGAAAATTGTTATTACTATGTAGAAATCAAATGCAAAATATACAAAAGATATATTGTATAAAATTTATATAAAAATTGTGTTAAAGTTGTATGATATTGTAATTGTATTTAACTATGCAGAAATAATGTATGAAAGTTGTACATAAGTTGTACATTAATTCTGTTTTTACATTGTGCTTTTAGGCTATTTGCCTAAACGTGTTAAAATTGTTTAAGACATTACTTAATTTCATGAAATACCTTGCAACTTAATTCAGATCGACTTCTCCGATCCTAACTAGTGTAAACCTCATCGTCCTCCTTAGTCGTTCTTAGTCGAGTGCTCTAATAATTAAACTAATTGTTTTCAACTCGCACATACAGAGAATCATTACAACCTTTTGTGAACAAGCTTTCTGATATTATTCTTCCTATGTTGATATGTTTTACTTTCTAAGAACATGTGATAATTTAATTTGCATGACCGTCCAGCTCCCCAAAAACAAAAGAGATTGTTAGACGATGGAGGGAGGAGGAAAAAAAGTTTCAATTATTCAATTGTTTTTGTTACTTCGTTAATAAGACCACCCGAATTGCAATAATTTGTGTGTGTATGCATTTAATTGGTTGTCGTATATTAAGGCGGAAGAAAAATAAGGAAAGAAAGGAGAAAAAAAGGTAAAAGTTGTAATTAAATCTCTTGATTGAAGGCACTGATAATGGACTGGAGGCCTTTTAAGGTGGAATGTATATATTTTGTAAATAAAACTTGTTTAGGTCGGGTTATTAACTAAACGTGGATATTCTTAGTAATAAAGTTTCAAATAGTGTATAGGGACGAAAAAATCACATGAATAAACTAGGGCCAAATTTTTGTTCAAGGAGAGAAATTTGGGAGAAATTCAAAAATAGTCAGATTTACAAGTGGTCATTCAAAAATAGCCACACTTTCAAAAGTAATCAAAATTTAGCCACTTTTCATTTAAAGATAAATCTGACCAATAACACTATTCAAAATCCGAAAAATACTCCAGTATAATGTATATTATACTGGAGTTCCAGCATAAGCATACCGGAACTCCAGCATATTATACTGGAGTTCCATCATAAGTATACTGGAAATCTAGTTATTATACTTGAGTTCCAGCATAAGTATACTGGAAGCATAAGTATACTGGAACTCCAACAGCATAAGTATATTGGAACTCCAGTATAACATAATGGAGTTCCAGCATAAGTATACTAGAACTCCAGCATAATATATTGGAGTTCCAGCAAAGTATACCGGTCTAGTATAATTTGTTGGAAATTCATACACAAGTGCTCGAATCTCAAGTATATTATGTTGAAACTTTCCACGTGTTGGAGTTCCAGCATAATATGCTGGAAGTTCATACACATGCGTATCGAACTCCAGTAATTATGCTAGACATGTCTCTGTTGTAGCAAAATAGTAGCTATTTTTTAATGACATGGCAAATGCTGCCTATTTTTGAATAACTGATCCCAAAATTGACTAGTCTGTGCTATTTTTACGAAAATTAAACATCTTATCATTTTTAGCCCATACCTGAAACTATTTACATTCGATTCTGAAAAGGAGTACATATTCATATAATTTTTGTACATAACATACAAAATGTTATGTATACAAATACTATTTATTTTTCCGACTATTATTTTGAGAGCGGCTATACATTGTCAATTTCCCAATATATTTTCCAACCAAACACCATTTCAAACAGCTTTTCAATTTAAACCCCTCTTGCATAGTTCATCCATTTTTGCGAATACTGTTAACTTTTCGTCAATTGGTTTGATTGAATTTCAAACTCTGAAAGTTCTTTCAGAAATTCCTTTTCTACCTTTTCTGGTCCAAACGCAGATGAATCACTTTTAAAATCAATGAAATACCTAAACCAACAAAAGTAAATGAGAATACTCACATATTCGACAGAGTTAGATTAGTTAAGAGTTCAAATCACAGTTGGTTGACAAGCTGCCACAGTTCATCTCACGATTCTTCTAACCTCTACATCTTAACATTAATCAGATAATACTGAACACGACCAAACTCAGTTATCGCCCGTGGTGAACGCTTCTTCTTGTTCTTTGGGGTTAATTCTATTAGCAGTTGCACCCACATCAACGGTCACTTCAGTTTTTTCGACAACTTTTGGTGTTTCATTAACAGTTTGAGTGCTCTCAACCTTAGCTGTTGAAGTAGCAACGCCGCGGTCCTTGAATTCCTGGAGCCGAGCCATATGCTTCTTCCCTGTCCTGTGTGCCTCCATCGATTTCTCTGACAAAGCCCCTACTTTGCATGTTGCACACCAAAATTTGAACTTTTTCTTCTTAGTCTTGTTCTTTTCCTGAGCTGCATTTGCAACTTTTTCCAGGCCATCAGCATGGGGTTGCGAAGATGGTGTGACGTTGACCTTTGTACCTTCTTTCTCCGAAATCTCAAGAGATGTTCCCTCCACTGATTTATTACCAGGCAAGAATTCAACTTTCGGTTTTATGTTGAGATTGTCATCAACTTTTGGTTTCTTTGGGAAAAGACCGATACTATAGTTCTTCCCATTCCTCTGTGATATTAAAGCAGCCTCCTTGGACTTATGCTTCTTTCCTTGGAGGTGATCATTCAGACCACGCTCACACGTTGCACTAACTTGGCAAAGTGCACAACTCCAGTCCTCTTTACCATTTGTCTTTGGAATACTGCATGACGGAGGCTTACTGGCAACCTCCACTAGCGGCGTGATAGCTTTCCTTTTCGCTCCACCGAGACTTGTGTTAGGCTTACCCTGCAAAAAAAATGCTCAAAAGAAGTCCATGAACAAGCACTGCTTGAATATTCACAACCTGATTAGTGGTGAACGGAACCGAGAGCCTATTCACATTTTTTCATACAAATCAAGATAACTGATGAGAGCAACACAGGCGTTAGTTATTGCAAGATTCAAACACACATTGGATATTAGCATAGTGTAAATGTTAGAACTTCTGCATTTTTTTTTATGATTAAAAATAATTTTACTAATTTCGCACCAAGCCAGTGTTAGTACACAACAAGAAAAGTACATCAAACTCAATCGGACTAATATCGCACCAAGCCACGAAATTTTGCCATAATATTGCACCCAGTGATTTTTTAGACCATGAATTAATGAATGTTCTCTACACTAATGATTATACTAATATTACTGACAAAGATGACAAGAAAATTGATTTTTGATGAAACTCATTCGGACGATGATACACCCACTAGTCATGCTCCTGATGTTAATCTAACTAGTGTTAACGCTACTAATCCTAATGATGACCTAACTGATACTCCCGTTACTGCCCCTACTTTTTGTAGGGAACCTACCAAACGGACGGAATCATCTGTTGTTTGGCCATTTTTTACTCAACTAGTTGAGAAAAGTAAGGCTAAGTATAAAATTTGTGGTCCAGAGTTAGCTTTTAAATATGCACCAACGCAGTCGGGGACGGAAACTTTGGCTAGACACATAGCTAAACACTGTAGTGATCATGCCAAATATCTTCATATGAAACCTCTGGCCGAGGGGAAAAGTGCACCTAGTCCTAAGTACTTGTTCAAATCTATTTCAACCGGGAATTGACACCGTTACCGGTGGTATTTTATAATATGATCCAAGAAAAGATGGGGAGGAATTTCGGCAAAATTGGTAAATGTTATGTGCTTACTTTATAATTTTCTTTCTGACCTTGTCTTTGAGCATTACATTAGAAAAATTTATAATCCTACTTGTAAAGGTTTTCCTCGCACAACCTTTAAGAGCGATAATTATAAATATAAGCATAAATATGAACAATACTTGCGCTACTTATTTACTTGTATAAATTGCCGTGTTGATATTACAACTGATATTAGTAGAAGTGACAACGACTGAGATTACCTTAATGCTACATATCATCGGATTGGTGAGGATTGGATAATGCAAAAGCGCATAATTGCTTATAGAATAATTGCTTCACGACACACAGGGCAGTTTATTGCTAGCACAGTTACGGATATTTGCAGATCTTTTTGCATTAATAATAAAATAATGTCGGTTCCAATGGATAATGCTACTAATAACACAAATGTTATAGACTTTAATGGATAATGCTACTAATAACACAAATGTTATAGACTTGTTTACCCCTATGTTAAATCCTGCATTTAGTAACATTTTTCATGTAAGATGTATTTGTCATATTTACTATTTAATTGTGGGGGGTGTGTAAGATGTATTTGTCATATTTACTATTTAATTGTGGGGGGTTGTATGAGAATTTTAAACATTAAAATTGAAAAGGTTAAAATGGCTCTTAACTGGCCCAGCCCACTTGTCGGTCGTGAAGCAAATATCTGTAACTGTGCTAGCAACAAACTGCCTTGTGTGCGGTGAAAAAATTATTCACTTTTGCATTATCCAATACTCATCAATTCAATGACATGTAACAGTGAGGAAATCACAGTTGACTATCAATATCAGTTGTAATAGCAACACGACAATTTACATGAGTAAATAAGTAGCAAAAATATTTTTAATATCCATGCTTATATTTATATATATCGCTCTTTACGGTTGTACGAGGAAAACCTTTATAGCTATGTGTCTAGCCAAAGTTCCCGTCTCCGACCGCGATATTGCATATTTAAAAGCTAACTCTAGACCAAAGTTTTACACTTAGCCTTACTTTTTTCAACGAGATGAGTAAAAAGGGCCAAACGACATGTGTGTTCGTCCATTTGGTAGGTTCTCTAAAACAAAAAAGTTATGGCAGTAAGGGGACTATCAGTTGGGTCATCGTTACGATTAACAATATTATCACTGGTTGGGTCAACATAAGGAGCATGACTAGTGGGTATATCATCGTCTGGTTGAGTTTCATCAAAATCAATTTCCTCATCATCTTTTTCATTAATAGTGGTATAATCGTTAGTATAGAGAGCATTCATTAATTCATGGTTTAAAAAATCATCAGGTGTAATATTATGATAAAATTCAGTGTCGGTAATTGTAACAAACTATTATCGGTATCAAGAATAACAAGTGCAGACGGCTACGAGGTTTGGATCAGGGAGCCTGGGGCGGGCTTAACGAAGACATCTTAATTAATCCAGTAATAGCAACTAAATAAAAGAAAGAAAACTATAATATTAAGACTTGAGAGTTGGAACGAGTTTACTGAATTGACGACAACTTGTTGAAAATTGATTATCGTTAAAGCCTTGAAGACTCTGATTCTCCAACTTCACATTTTTTTCACAAATTCTAACAACCTTGATATTTTTTGACTATTTTTTTTAATAAAGTAAGCAATAGTAGCAAACTCACAGTTTTTTCACTTCTTTTTTTTTTTGATAAAGTAGACAATTGTAGCAAGCATTGAAGAAAATTAGAAAAAGATTGACATAGATTGATATTGATTTAATAAGAAAATGAAAGAATGAGGTGGAATTTATAATAGAAAACAGGAAAAAAGTTTAATAATAAAGAGTTTGGGGTTAAATAATATTAGTTGGAGGGTTAAATGGCTATTTTTTGAAGAGCCAACGACTCATTTTTTTAAAGCCAATGTTTCTTTTTTTTTATAAGCCAACGAGTATTTTCTAAAAAAATATCCGTTAGGCCCTTTTGGCCTGCCATGGGACCTGTTCCATGACGGGCCAAACGGACCCGGTCCAAATGGTCCTAAATGGTATAACCGACCCACGAGATCGGCACTAGCCCACCAATCACGGGCCAAACAATCCCAGCTCGTTTAGCCCGCGGGCACCGGCCGGTCCCGGCCAGGCCCGGTTGCGAGCCTTAGCTACAACGTGTTATTCAAGCCAACTCATCCAATAGTACTATATCAATCCAAAAAGTTAGTTAACAGATATGTTTAGAGATCACACTTTTCCACGACCCTCGCCAATACTCATCTAATACTCCACTGTCCCAATTTATGTATCATACGTTCTCCTTTTTAGTTTGCTCCAAAAAAAATGTCATACTTCCTTATTTAGAACAATTTTTTTTACTTTAAATTTTCTACTTTACAACAGTGTTCTAAAAAGTGAACGCTTCCTTGCTTAAAGCGATAAGCAAGTGAGGCAAGATATCTTACGCTTCTCTTAACTAAAGCATAGCAGATTGACAAAAGCGTTCGCTTCTTAAAAACGAGAACCGATGAAATGATGTGAAGCGTAAGAAGCGAGCGCTTCTCTTTATAACTGGGCTGCCAACTATCTAATTAAAAAGTTTGTCTTTTTTTAAAAGATCATCGAGCCAGCAGCAACTGAGAGCAACAACGGCAACCTAGGGTTCAAAGACCATCGAATA
Organism: Nicotiana knightiana; assembly: GCA_005239525.1. Taxonomy (NCBI): domain Eukaryota; kingdom Viridiplantae; phylum Streptophyta; class Magnoliopsida; order Solanales; family Solanaceae; genus Nicotiana; species Nicotiana knightiana. The sequence continues at coordinate 35,071 of ML421731.1, read as the reverse complement.
TGACCCTCATTTTGTGCTGTAATTGATACTACTCTTTAGTTTTTACATTAAAGTATTGAACATTTGCTTACAGTAACATGTGTTGTCTAGGCAATATATATTTTAATATTTTTTTATAATTCCGCTTCACTTCAAAAAAGCAAGCACTTCGCTTCTCGCTTTAAGCGAAAAGGGCTTGTCACTTTTCCTCGGTTCACACTCTTCACGACACTGCTTTACAATTAATGAGATGATTTATATTCACAAATATCTATGGCATTCTTAAACTTCATACTAATTCAAACACCACCACAAAAATTGGTACGGAGAGATTAGCCGGTAAATTCATTATCTCCTAAACTAACTATAAAGCCTAGACGATCTCTTATGTTCTAAGGATTAAATGGACCAACTCTTTTTTTGATAAGTTAAGTGGACCAACTATTAAACCTCACTAATCACTTATTCAAGTGAGATGAATTAATGCAGCATCTCTTCACTCTAACCTTAACCATAAACACTGATAAATATTAAATGTACCATCTCCTAGCCCTTAAACTTATAGACTAGAAACTTATTTACCAGACATTTTCTCCTAATCAAACCTCTCCAATATGGATTCCCATGGTTTCACCTGGATGCCTTCTTAATTACTCTCACTAAATCCATTCAATCCAAGTGGACCATCTCATTTCACAAGTTCTCTACTTCTACAAAATTCTCGTGCTTGTAAATTAATATGATGAACACGTGCTCGCAATTGTCAGCCTTTACTAGAACTCGATTGCACTATATCCTAACGGCTAACATAAACCTAAAGCTTAGCCAATCACCTATTTACTAAAGATTTAAAACACATTTTCCTAATATTAAATCCATGGCAATCAATTGTCTACTACAGATTAAGTTATTCTCACAATGTCCTATCGTTAATTATATCAAATTTTCAATGCGCTCAGAGTCACAAGACATATAAGAAATAATCGACGACATTGTCTTGGTTTTCTTTTCTTATTAGTAATTAACTATTTTGTTAATACATGTCTATTTAAGATGTCAAATGAAACAGTTTTCATCTTAATACTTAAAAAGTAGTTCTCACATCGTGCATGCTATCACTTTTCCAAAAATTTAAATTGATAAAATCTTCAAACATAACAATTTTGACTTGGAAAACTGATAGCATGCATGATACGGGAATTATATTCTAAATATTAAACAAAAAATTGTTTCATTCAATGTCTTAAATTGACATGTATGTTGTATTAAAGAAACAGTTAATAATAAGAAAAAAAAAACCAAGACAATGATATTGATTGCTTCTTATTTGTATCGTGACTCAAAGTGAACTGAAAATTTAATATAATTATGCATACTAGTGAAACGTATCATCTTAAATTAAAAAATAGTTTTAATAATATTGTACATTTGTACAATTTCTACGACACAAAACTTAAATGACCAAATTGTCCCTTAGAAACAAAGCTATATAAAAAGTAGTTCAACATTTTCAGCAAAGCCTATTGTTTATTCCTTTAGTGTTCACTCTTTCTTTAATATAATTGCATAAAAATCAACAATTTTTTGTTTTTTACCTCAACGTCAAAGATAAAAGCTGATCTTTGTTTACAAAATACAACAAAAATATCATTTATGAACCAAAAAACAATATAAACTTAATAAATTGCAAAATAAGTATAATTGGTTTCTTCTTGGAAAGCTAATAGCGTGTAGGAACTATCTAATAATATTATTACATGTCTAGCCAATATAATGACATTGATTGTCTAGTCATAACTATCTAATGACATTAATTATTGCTCAAGTTATATGGTTGCTTCCAAAATTGCTCCACTGTAAGTTTCTTTCGTCATTTTTTATCACTATATTTTCTTATTTGATATTGACAGAACCTAAGTCAAGAAGAAAAAAAATCATTTAGGTTTATCCCTTTGAGTCTGCGAACCATTGCCATGTCAACCTAAGGTTCATCTCTTTAATCCTCTTAGGTCTATCCTCACCATAACCTAACCGACACATTTCGGACTTTGAGAGTTGTTGTTACTCGACTTAAAGTGGAAGTGTGGCATATTCGTCACATTGTTGAGAGGATGAGAAGGGAAACCCAATAAGAGAATAGGAGAATAAGCAGGATTCTCACAGCACTACTCCTTGGTAGAGTTTGTGGAAGACTACATAGTCTTTAAGGAAAATAATAACTTTATGTTGCCTTAGCTTTATAAAATCTTTAAAGTTGAGCTCTAAATTAAAAAAAGACCAGCAATTCTAAGTTGAGATGATAGATGCAAGCACCAAAAGTTTCCCCTAGAATACAACATTAGGTTACCACAATTTGTCCTGAACAGTGTTGTGAAATGCGCTCGCTTAAGTGCTTTAAGCGTGAAGCGAAGCCACTATGTCGCTTCTGTAGGGTGAAGCGTAGCAGGTAGGTTGAAGCATCCACTTTTGCCAAAAAAGCGAGAAGCGCTAGCGAAGCGAGAAGCGACGGAAGCGCTCGCTTTTGTTCTGCTTCTTCTTCTTCTTCTAAAATTTTTTCCCCTTCAGTTCTTTTTCTCGTAGCGAAATGCTGCCAATTTTTTTTTCGTTCAGTTTTTCATCTTTTGTTCTTACTCTCACTGCCAATTTTTTAGTATTGGCCGTTTTATGTGTTGTATGCAGTTACATGTGTAACATGTGTTGTCTATGAAATATTTATTTTAATATTTTTATTAACTCCGGTTCACTTCAAAAAAGCGAGCGCTTCGCTTCTCGCTTCACGCATTAAGCGAAAAGGGGCTTGACGCTTTTTTCCTGGCTTCACGATCTTCACAACACTGGTCCTGAAGATTCAACAATAACAACATCCCCAGTGTTACCCCACAAGTGGGGTCTAGGGTCCTGAAGATTCACCAAGGTCATTTAGATTATTCCAGCCACACATTGTGAGGGTTTAGAGTGGGTGATGATAGTACAGTATGCTCTTGGGGACATAAACAGAAATAGGAGAGCTTTGATGGGATAGAGAAGGGATTACCCTTATTATGTTTTGGTGCACCCATGAGATTTCTTTAAGCATAGAAGTCTGGGTTGTCTTTTATCGAGAACCATATTAGTTGTGAGGTTCTCTATTTTTGCATACTACTTGTATACGGGCATTTAGGCTCTTCATTAATGAGATTTTTGTTACTTGATTTTAAAAAAAAAAAAAGATTATTCCAGCCACATGCCAACAGAGATTCAAGGAAAATTCTATTACAGTTATAAGCAAGAACATCTAATGTACATTTTATACCACTAGCAGGTGAATAGAGTTGATCGACTTCCTCATTCTTGCTAGAAGAGATTGCCATGTTTGAGGCACAACCAAGGACCCTATTAAGACTCTACCGCTGAAACTGAATAAAGGAGTAAGCATGCAAGAAAAAGGGAAATTTAAGGACACACACACACATAGAGAGAGAGAGAGATACCAAAAATCAATGAGAGAATGGACTTAAAGATAATGTACAAGTATATGAACACAGTCCTAAGCTTAGCTGCAATCGGCAGGATTGGATTGGTCCAAAGACCCTTAAGTTATTACAAATTGTTATGTTAGTTACAAACCGGTATTAAAGCGTAAAGATGGATTTTATGTATTGACTGAATTTAGCAATGTACATTGAATTGTTTTTTAACAAGAGCAATGCATCTTGAATTGTACACAGAATATACAGTGCAATCTAACTACTCCCACCACTCAAGAGACAGAAAAAAGCAAAAGCTTAAGGAAAACAACACTTTCATTTACGTTTTATGCATGTACAACATTATGTTTCTTCTGACGTAAAATAGCATACAAGTTGCAAGCCGCAAAAGAAGAGATACTGCGTTAATGCTGAAACTAAGGTAGACTAAAAATCCCTCAAATAGAAACACATCAAACAACACAAGGCAATAGATCAGAAAATCACATATACCCTCAAATTCAGGAAAGCAAATGAAATACGAACATATGCAGGATGAAAAAGAAGAACAGAAACTGACCAGCAAGATGATCCTGTCTTTCTCTTTGCTAGGCTCCAAAGAGAGCTGCAATCCAGAAAGCATTCGCTCCGCACTATGGGATACAGGCTTCAAAGCAGAAACCTTTGATTCCACACTTCGTTGCTGAAAAGGAATCTCTGAAATTCGCTCCTCAAATGGTACTATATCGAGTCTCCTGATCTCATTTTTTGCACCCCGTCCAGAGACTGATATTTCCTTTCCCATCCTCCCCTCAAGTGATCTTGTGATTCTCTCCTCTGTGCACCTTGCATCACTCTGTTGCTTCAAGAATGGAAGTGTAGGTGAAAAACTCATTACAGGTGAAGGAAAAGGAGAAAATCCTTCTCCACTCGGTTTTGCTAGTTGTCTTTCCATCAAGAGCTCTCTTCTTACTTCATACTCCAACATGCGTCTTCGAGCCATCTCTTCTGCAATAATCTCCTCTCTAATACGCTCCTTCTCAATTTCTCTCATAATTGCCCCACGCATAATGGTGGGATTCTCAATCTCTCTCCTCATTGCCTCATGCAAATTGGTGGGTTGGTGTTGGAAATGATCAAGTGTGTTTCCAGAATGAGGCGCCATGTAGCCAGCTGAAACTTGTGATAAACATCACAAACAGCAATATTTTAGTCTCAATGAACAATGAACAAACATAAATTGTACAATGCAGGAGCATTAAGTCATTAGAAGTCAGAGAGCAATGAATAGGCCAAACTTAGAAATTTTATCTCTAGTAAGTAACTACACTTCATCCGCTTTCTGTTTTGGTTAATGCAGCCAGACAATTCCAGGACGTTAGACGATTCAAAAGTCGATATATCTCTTAAATGAACTTCACAAAGGCTAAGACTAATACTTTAGGAGAGTCATACTTGTTAGGAAATAGTAAAGAAGAAACAAGATTATGGAATAAAGAAAAAGGGCATTCGGTGTGTGAAAACACTTTCAGAAACGAGTGATTCCTGACTTTTAGGGATAGCAAATAATGCTCTTCTTTGGATACAACAAGCATTTTACCAATAATCCAAACGCAACTGCTTTGAAAATGGAACAATGTCAAGAAACTAAAAACAAAAAATCTTTGATGGTTTTATTGTTTCCAAAAAAGTTGAAACCTTTCAAAACAGATCATTTCCTTCCACTAATTAATTATCCAAATTAAAATTTTCCAAAAATAAAGTAAATTTTTTAATGCAACACTTGAGACGTATTACTCACACAGCACTTTCAATGTGAGTTTTTCTGAATCCAGCACATATCACCAACTTTCGTGAAAATCACCCTCTTTACTTAATAAACTATTTGCACTTTATTAGAGTAACTAAACTATACAACGATACTATCAGTAAAAGTTGCAACCATGTGACCATAACTCCCAGGTCCAAGCCACAAAAACAGCCTCTTGCAGAATGCAAAGTAAAGATTGCATACCCAACAGGGCGGGCCCCGTTCCCGGACCCGAGCGTAGCAAGCTGCATTTTTTATACAACAATACTTACGGTAAAAGTTGAAGTCAGGTCCAAGCCACGGAAACAGCCTCTTACGGAATGCAAAGTAAAGATTGCATATCCAACAGGGCGGGCCCCGTTCCCGGACCCGAGCGTAGCAAGCTGCATTTTTTATACAACAATACTTACGGTAAAAGTGACTGCTATTTTTATAAAGCAATACACTTTACCGAATCCTTAATCAACTACAATCTCTCTAAATATAGCTAACAGCAAACACAAATAAAACCGAGATTTCCCTTCCCGTTACTATAAAAACTGATCATTGAACAGAAAAAAAAAATTAAAAAAATAGAGAAAATTCAGAGAAAAGGAACATACCACGAATTGCTTGTCGAGTGAAGTAAGTGAGAGTTGAAGACTGATGCTGCTGTCTATAAGGAGGAGGAGGTTGGTGTTGTTGTGGTAATGGTTCCTCTACTGATTTATACTTAAAATTATAATCCATACCAAAATTTTAACTCAAAATCGGCAAACAAATAGTCGCAATTTTTGTAAACTTTATATATAATGCAACAAAAAACGGAGATTTTGAGAGAGAAATTGTCGGGTTTTGTAAGAATTGAATGTGGAATAATGGAGGAAAGAGGGATAGGTAAAAAGACACAGTTTTGGGGCGTAAATTGACGTTTACTTTATGAAGCGAGGGGTTACGAGAAGAAAGCTATTCCTGACACTTTTCACTTTTCAAAATTTTAAATTTTTTTAAATTTTAGTTATGTATTCGTACATACAAAACAAAATTAGTCTCATGCATAACATATTCATATTCACCTAGGATTCGAAGAAAATCACACATCAAAGTACAGTACGTCGGTCTATCCGAATACAAGTATGATTATATTCACGATTTTAATTTGTGATATATATATTACACGAAAATAACCTACCCTTTATCTTTTAATTTTTTGAAATAAAATTTATATATTTAAAACTTACATAATAAAAATTATAAGTAATATTAATTATCAATAATTTAAAATATTTAAAAATAAAATGAAAAATTACGGTCAAAGTAAATTCATTTGGCTCTCAATATCCGAGCATAGGACGGAGGAAGTAATACTAATGAATCTATTTTTGAACGGTGATTTTAAGAAATGTAAAAGAAAACCAGAGTCTTGGAAAGAAAAACAATTTCTCAAGAGTATTTTTAAATAATTTACTTACAATAAACATGAAGTCATAAGCTTTCGAACCAACAAACTTCCGAACCCATAAATTTTTTAAACTTCTGAACCGCTGAATTAACATTAGAACCCGCAAATTTTCAAACTCGGAACTCTATAATTTCTAAACCCGCAAACTTTCAAACACATAAACCTCCGAACTCATAACCTTAGAACTCATAAAATTTCGAACATATAAACTGAAAAATGAATAAATGAAAATATAAATAAAATAAAAAATAAAAAAATTGGGGAGAGGGGGTGTTGGGGTGGGTGAGTGGTACAGAAAAACGAAAAAACATAAAACATAAAATTAAAAATACAAAAAAAACAAGTACCAAAAAGAAAGAAATAAATATATAATTGCGGGGTAGGGTGACGGGGTTGGGGTGGGTGGATAGCGCAGAAAAACAAAAAAAAAAGTTGGAGGGGGTTGGGGTTAGATGTGAGTGTAGGTGGAGTTTTTGGAAAATATTTTGCTAACTTTTTCTAGGGAAGTCATTTTCCTTCAAATTCAGGAAAATATGATATCTAGAAAAATATTTTTTTAAATTATTTTTGTGCAACCAAACAGTGAAAAATAAAAAAACCTTTGTCGAAAAATATTTTCCGCCATACCAAACACACCCACAAGTTGTTTAGCTAAGTTTTTTGAAGGTTAAAATTCATTTTTTTTTCTGAAAAGTTTACTTATTTTGGAAATTTAAGGTATTGTTATGAAACAATAAAAGAACAAGAACAAAATTGCAGAGAAAGAGGGAGAGAGAATTCTTATTGAATTTTGGAATGAATTACAATGGAAGAGGACCCCTCTATTTATAGGGAAATAGTGACTTAGCCACCAAGTAACAAGCCCTATAATCTCTCTAGAATATAGACATTCACCATAAATAGAATTCTATTTATAACACTCTCAGCAAATAATGTGTCTCGTTAAAACCTTAACTAAAATAAAACCCAATGGGAACAAAAAATTATAGAAAAGGAAAAAGAGTAAACATGTTTAGAAATGCACCTTTTGGTTGCCTTGTTAAAAACCTTGCAAGGAAAACTCAGTGGGACAAAACCTTGTAACGGAAAAGAGTGCAACGCGCATTAACTCCCCCCGATGAGAGCATCAATTCACATCTTTAAGCTTTCCCATTCCAATCTTGTGCACTAACTTCTTGAAGGTTGACATTCGTAGAGATTTGGTGAACAAATCAGCCATATTACCACTTGAATTAATATGTTGCACCTTGAAATCATCATTCTTGTATATATATAATGTCTTCATATAATATCGTGAAATAGCCTTTTTCAATATCTCCATAGAGGGAAAAAATCCCGCCATCACATTATCTTTCTTATAGAGAATTGATAATTCATTCCATGTAACATTTTCTCAAATGTTTATCATCTCTCCCCCTCATGTTAGAAAAACTAACTTTCTTCCTCAATTTTGGAAACTCATCTTTGTGTATTATGGTATAAATCAAAATATACACAGCACATAAATAATAATAAGATGGAATAATTTGGTTCCTGATCCTGAACCACTTATGAGGGGAGAATGTAATATACTTTCGTATATAATGTATATCAAATCGATATATATATATATATATATATATATATAACTTTGTTCTTAGAAGCAATTGTTTAGCTATTAAGTTGAGGCACTCAATCAATTATTTTACTAAATCAACTATGATGTAAACTAACTTATCAAAATGAATTATCTTTAATAGAAATCTGGAAATTATGCTCTAAATTAAATTATTGAGCAAGTTATCTCGCAAACAGCATGTTGCGGGTTAATAATAATCGCACATGTAACCCTCTCATAGATGCATCTTATGTGGTATAAATGGCAGGTGAATTGACCCATATTTATCTTTTCTATTTCCAGTATTCATGGGATTCAATCTCAATTTTTAATTGGTTTATTAATTATTGAGAACAATCAACATAAGAGAATTCGTAAAGAACTTTCTAGTTCTTTAATATTTACCCATGTGAATTCTCTTTTATTTTTGCACATCATACTTAAATTGATATGGCTAAACCAATTATGTCAACTGAATAAATTATCAATATTGATAAAATTCAGGTTTATACCATGATGTGTGCAATTATCAATAAACTCCAAGTTTATTATGATATGGGTTTTTATATCAATAAGCATCCACTTTATTATGGTGTTCTTCTATTTATGTAGTACAAATCGGAGAATAAGGCGGGTAACTTTAACATACATATTATTCCGCTACAAGTTGTAGTAATAGAATATATTAAATCTTTCATTTATTTATAGTCTCAATATAACCAATCGTTTTCGTGAATACTTTAGAAACTTAATAAGTTTCTTTGAGACTTACTACAACACAATAAATTGACATGATAATCAATTGTATTCCTCCAAAATAATAATAATGGATCTTCCAGAGCTTTCATTAATTTGGCACTACCACATATTCATCAACATCCATATGGTGAATATCACTTTTAAAAAGAAATAAATTATGGTCATTGTCAAAATTATATGCAAGATCTTGCATCAGTGTTATCTTTTGTAATCACATTGTCAAAATATTTTGGCGTACAATAGGTACGTGACCGATGATCATTCATGTCATAATAATGATATTATTTTCTTTTATCATCTCCAACCTCTTTCTAGAGATTAGTGTGGTATATTCACTACTACTAGCACGTTCATATTCTTCCAAGAATGAATATGTATTCATAAATCGGATATTGTCACATTCTCATCATGAATGGACCATAATCATCTATATGTGCTTTTCAAAATCTCATGTCAAATCGATGACAAATATTACTTTCAAAGAGTGAAAGATTATTTTGAGAATTCTTATTATTCTCATTCTCACAAATATGACAATTATAATTTCGTCTATTGTCACGTCCACATCCATTGATACCTTCATGGTAATAATTTGTTTTCTTTCAGACTTATCATATATTGCTATCACATTCTCTTAATGGGAATGAGAATAAGCCAAATTCAATGGGACGGATTTCTACTTTTTTTGCTCACAATCATACATGGATTTGATCATGGCAAGACATAAAAATTTTACCACTTTAGGTGATTATAATTTATTGCAAATTCTATGAGAGTTATAATCAAAGTTTATTGTCTTTGCTTGTATTTAAAATCAAATTATAGAATTTCAAGAATGTAAAACAGAAAAATAAAGTAAAATACTTACCTTAAATCCAGAATTTAATCATTAAGAAAGTTCATAGAACAATTAACAATCATTACGCTCAATCCCAAAATTTATATTCAATTGGTTAGAGTCTCGTGACGTGTTATGAAACAATAAAAGAACAAGAACAAAATTGCAGAGAAAGAGGGAGAGATAATTCTTATTGAATTTTGGGATGAATTACAATGGAAGAGGACCCTTCTATTTATAGGAAAAGAGTGACTTAACCACCAAGTAAGAAGCCCTAAAATTTATCTAGAATATAGATAGTCACCATAAATAGAATTCTATTTATAACATGTATTTAGTTATAAAGAAATATGATATTGTATTGACTAATACTAATAAAGTTGGTTTTCTAGATAATTGTACTAACATCTTAGAAAAGCAGAAGCATGAATTATCTTTTCAACAAAAAAATATCTTTCTTTCCCGCAAATCTCATCAAATTTTGGACAAAAAATGAAATATTTTAATTAAGTAAAATTGAAAAACTTAAAGGCCCTTATGATAAATCATTTTAAAATCTTTTTAAATGATAATTGTAAAGTAAAAGATGTACATGTCCTTTTTTGGTAATTAAATATCTAAAAATGATTTTTTTAAAAATATTAATCAAACACAAACTAAACTATTTTTTTTAAAGTTAAAACCTTTCACATCTGTATCACCTTTGTCTTTCCACAAGTACTTTTTCACTTATCTCAAGAGCTCCTCCTCTCTCATCAGATTTATATTTTTATATTTCAAAACTTTTTAAATTCCCAATAATCCTCTTAATATTTCTGTCACTCTTTTTTAGTCTTCTCAAGACTTTTTATCGGAAGTAGCTTTTTCATTTCCAAACAATTAATTTTCACTCTTTTCAAGAACCTCTCTTTAGTTTAATCATATCACATTTTGTCACAAGATGATTATGGAAAGGAATAACTTTCGGATCAACACTTATTGTTGGTTGAACACTTCAAATTAAAAGAAATTTGATTCTCGACATTTGAATACTGTCACGTGGAGACAAATGAATTATTATAAATTAGCCAAGAAGAAACTTTAAAGAAACGAGTAAGGTCATTCTTTTAGGGGTCGATTGATAGAGTTTTTGGCTAATTTTGTTTTTTATCTTCGAGGGTAGGTATATTTTGGTCCCTTAAATATAATGTTGAATATATTTAGTTCTTTAAGTATACTAAAATAGAGCACTTTTAGTCTCACTAACACAATGTGTTCAAAAACTAACAGTGTTATCCAACGCTGATTCGTGAAGTGAATCTTCTATTCTGAAGCAAAACGTTTCTTCTTTTTATTGGAAAACCTAAATTGTCACTTTAACTCCTTATTTTCAAAAAATATTTTCTAAAATTTTGACCTTGAGCATATCCCCTTATGTGCCAGTTTTTAATGAAAAATGACATTGTATAATCCCGATAAAAAAATAGCCAATACACACACACACACACACACATATATATATATATAGACAAGCACACATTTTGTATGTTAATATACAAAAATCATACAAATTTTAAATACCTTTTTCCCTATGAGATGTAAATAGTTCTGCCACGGGTTAAAAGTGATAATACTACCTGGTTATTCGTTTACTTCAACAATATGCTTAGAAGTGATCATGGCAACTCTGTTTTTTTTTCTTTCAAATTTCTTTTCTTTTTAGAAAAATCGACCGAAGTTTTTAAAATGTATATATATATAAATATAAAAATATACAAATTTTATATATTTTTTTTACTATTATTTTTACAGCGGCTATACAATGTCATTTTCTCATTGAACCCCTGGCACATAAGGGGAAATTTTCAAGGGAAAAATTTTAGAAGACATTATCTAAAAATGAGGAATTAAAGTGATAATTTGTGTTGTCTAGTTAAAGGAGAGAAAGTGTTTTGCTTCAAAGCAGAAGATTTGCTTCATGAATCCGAGTTGGATAACACCGTTAGTTTTTTAACATAATGTATCAGTAAGACTAAAGGTGCTCCACTTTAGCATACTTAAGAGACTAAATATGCTCAGTGTTATATTTGAGGGACCAAAATAGACCTACCCTCAAAGATAAGAGAAAATATTAGTCAAAAACTCTCGATTGATACGTGAGATAAGGAATAACAATCTCGAGATCAAAAACGAGATTATTTCATTTCGTTTTTGTTTGAACTTTTTATTCGAAGTTAGCAACTTCGAGATTAATTAATCCCACAATTAGATATTATTCTATCTAGGGTTGCATAATAATCCACAGACAAATACTAAAATGATAAAGATAACCTTTTCCAAGGCTCTTCTCGCAAAGTCTTATGAACAATCTAATGTTAAAATTGGAAATAAAAGTTTATTCGCAACTTATCCCGTATACACCAAACACATATTTATAATACCCCATATATCCTAGTTTTATCCAATCAACAAACATCTTCTAATAAAAATATATTTATTAAATTAATCTCATCATTATTTAATTCTCATATTATAATCATGTTATTATAATTTCAAAATAACTTATTTTCCTACCAAACACCCTTTAATATTATTCTTAGTTTTTTTTTTTTTTTTTAAAACAAAGCTTGTATGGATAAGGATGATATCCTTTTCCACGCAAATCTTAAATATAGCTCTATGTTTTTAAAACACAGATTTGCACTTTTGACTCTTTAATTTACTGAATATTTTTTCAATGTTTGACCAGCATATCTACCCAATTTATTCTCTTTGATGGAGTCGAAGCGTCAAGCGAGTAGTGAAAACAAAAAATGGTGTCGCTTCTCTCAAGACTAGAACTAGAAATTTAGAGGGATAAACAAATATTGTTGCCTTATAATATTTCCAAGTAAAACCCAAATTACCAGAGGCAGAACCTGATCGGGTCCAAGCCCATACTATTATTAAGTAGCAGGGGAGATCGATGCAGTTTTAACCCAATTAGGTCGGGATAGAATCCACAGGGAATTAATGTTTGGAATTAGGTTTATTCTAAGCTAGATGCAGATTTTGAATCTAATTACACTTCCGCAAGTTTAGATTTGATTTCTACTTCTAAGTTTACCTTAAAGACTGCAATAATTGAAATTAAGGACAATATTTTTTTGTTGTTTTTTTTCAAGTGTTTAAAGAGACTAGGGTAGTGACTTCTACAACAACAACAACAACTCAGTGAGATCCCACATGTGGGGTCTGGGGAGGGTAGTGTGTACGCAAACCTTACCCCTATCCCGAAGGAGCAGAGAGGTTGTTTCCTATAGACCTTCGGCACATGTATGAGAGAGAGAGACAATGTATCAGTAGCAGCAAAAAAATCCAGATAGATAACCAGCAACACAATAGCAAAAAAAATAGGAAGCAAAGTAGTACCACTAAGCATCAACAAAGGCACAATACTACATATGCAAGGGAATAATATGTACACAAAGGGATGCTAAACTTACTATAGCCTAACTTTCAACCCTAAGGAAGTATTAAGAACATAACTGGAGCCCCTAGCAACCTAAAACAAGACACTATCACACTAGCCTTCTATCTCCTAACCAACTACCTTAATGCTCGACCTCCACACTTCCTATCAAGGGTCATGTCCTCGAAAATCTGCATCTGCACCATGTCCTGCCTGATCACCTCTTCCCAATATTTCTTAGGGTTCCCTCTACCACTCTTCATACCCGTCAAGGTCAGCCGTTCACACCTCCTCACCGGTGCATCCAAGCTTCTCCTCTTCACGTACCCGAACTATCTAAGCCTAGCTTCCAGCATCTTGTCTTCCATGGGAGCCACACCCACTTCACCCGAATATCTTCATTCCTAATCTTATCTAGCTTAGTGTGTCCACACATCCATCTCAACATCCTCATCTTTGCAACTTTCATCTTCTGGATATGAGAATTCTTCACTGGCCAGCACTCTGCACTATACAACATGGCCAGCCTAACCACTGTTCTATAAAACTTTCCTTTGAGTGCCGGGGGCACCTTCCTGTGGGGCACCTTCCTGTCGCACAGGACACCAGACGCTAGCGTCCATTTCATCCACCCCACTCATACACGGTGCGTGACATCCTCGTCAATATCCCTATCCCCCTGAATAATCGACCACAGGTACTTGAAGCTCCATTTCTTGGGGATGACTTGAGAATCGAGCCTCACGTCCACGTCCGCTTCACTCACCACGCTGTTGAACTTGAACTCCACGCTACTGCCTAGCTGGTGACATTTACCTAGGTAGATATCTAACGGGTAGCAAAATCTAGGGCAAACTTGATTAGTTGAGATTGTAATATAGCTATCACACCCGGGTACTCACTTTATACCTCTCGGTAGTTTGAATGATTTTGTCCAATTTGGCTTTCTCAAGTCCAAATTGGTATTCATGCAAATCAAGTGATATTAGCTCAAGTCAGGTATTATTATCTATAAGTTTAAACCTTTAATTGGGGCTATCAATTTCTTAAGTTCACCCCAATTCCTTGTTAGCCTAGTTTTCCTATACTTAGTCCATCTTTCTCAAGTGGAAACTAAGTCAAATAGCCATGAATCAATGTTTGCAACCATTAATTCTAGAGTTCTAGCAAGAACTAGTCTAAATATCACTAACTCATTCACATGCAAGCCCTAAAATCAAATACCCATTAAATACCCACACTAGGGTTGGGTCACAACCCTAGCTATGGGTTTAGCTACTCATGAAAATGACATAAATTAAAGATGAAATGAGACTAAAATCCATAATATTAATTTATGGAATGAAAATCTAATGTTAAGAAGTGCATCTAGTACAAAATTTCCAAAAACAGAAACGTCAGTCGTCTCAGGTGCTCATACAAAACGTAACATAACCTAAAAATGACAAATGTAGTATTTAATTTCAATAAATGTCAAGTGTTACTCTCTCTATGGTATTCTCTAATTTTTAAGAATGTAAAGTATCTTAATGAGCTTGAATTTTATTTGATTCAAGGACTTGTAAAACTTGGCCTTGAATCTCCTTCTTGAACTTGAATTTGGATTTAATCACGAACAAACAATTTGATCTTGAAAGCCTTGGTATTTGATATTGCTTCGTTCTTGATCTTCAACTTGTAGCTTGACTACTTGAGTGCTTGTACTTGTAACTTGTAGATAAATTTGCGGTGTTTGATCCATAAGCTCTCTGCTTGCTTCTTGTTATCACTTTTGGTCCTCCGGTAGCTTTATGAAGACCTCTATTTATAGTTTTTGGGAGTGGCACGGTTCTGTGATTGTATTGGTCTGTTTGAACTGACCTATACCATCTAGAAACTTGGAACAACATCGTTGATTTGACTTAGTATGCCACCCTTTCTTGACACATGGCATGATTTCATTGACTCATTTATTTGTCTTTGATTGCCACGCCATTTGACATATGACATTATTTTATTGGCTTATTCTTTTGACTTGGATTGACACATCACTTGACATGTGGCATGAGCCTAGGCTTTAAGGTTTGCTAATAGCCATTTGGACCTTGGGATAATGAAGTGGGCTTATTTAATTTGTAGTCCAAGTAAATGAACTAGCCCAACACATATAAATTGGATTTAAATAATTAGCCTAATCTACTAGCGATAATATTTGTTTGGACTAATGTCTTGAATTTAATAAGATCCAAATTATTTTATGGACTTAAATCCAATAAATTTAAATGTTTACACAGGTCATTGCATAAAATAAAACTTTTCATCATTATATAGCGGTGTATTTAATAATGCGATATAATAAAATTAAAGTAACAATAGAATAGATACTATATTTAGAATAATATTACGATACAATACAACCATCAAACAAGCTGTAAGGCATTTGAGTTAGTGATTACGAACTCTAGTTTCCTGAAAATGGAGGAGCATTAGGTCACTTTGCAAAGTACGATGGAAAATTTTCATATTATTATATCCTCATTAGGAGGTGTGATAGAGGGTTGTGCAAGGATTGCAAGGTTATCCCGGGTGAGACCCTCACGATGCAGCATATGCTCTTGGCGATGGAGTCGGTATCATGTTAAATAGGAAGAAGAGGGTTGTGCGAGGACGGTCGAGGATCAGGCGGGGAGCCTTGACTAAGGATAAAGCTCAGGGTTTGGAGGGGGTTGTCGGCTATGGGATCCTGGAAAAGTAGTGGGAACACGAGCGCTATGTGGACAACGATGACGATCTGTATAAGGGAGGCGGCGAGAGAGATGTTAGGGGTCTCGGATTACCCTAGCGGGCACAAAGGCAAATAGTTGTCTAATGAAGTGGTCCAAGGTAAAGTGGAAATGAAGAAGACAACATACCTGAAGTTAGTAGGGAGCAAAAGCAAGGAGGAAAGGAAAGCGAACGAAGAGAGGTATAAGGTAACTAGGAAGGAGACGAAGTTGGTGGTCACAGAGGCGAAGACTATAACATTTGGTCGTCTATACGAGGAATTGAGGAACTAAGACAGAGATAGAAGTTATTCCGCCTGGACAAGGTAAAAGATAGGAAGGATTGGGATCTGGACCAAGTGAGGTACATAAAAGATGAAGATGGTGGAGTTTTGATGGGAGGGGATCAGATTAGGAGGAGATGGCAGACCTACTTTTATAAACTTCTAAATGAAAAGGGGACCATAATATTGTGTTAGATGAATTGGGGCATTCTGAGGGTCACCGAGACTTTAGGTACTATAGGCGCATTAAGGTTAAGGATGTCGTGAGGGCTATGTGTAAGATGAGTAGGGGTAGATCAGCTAGGCCAAACGAAATTCCTATAGAATTCTGGAGGTTTGTGAGTAGAGTAGGCTTGAAGTGGCTGACTGGGCTGTTTAATATTATTTTCAGGACAAAGAGGTGTTTATTGACTAGAGAAAGCGTATGACAAGGTCCGTAGGGAGGTTCTCTGGAGATGCTTGAAGGAAAAACGTGTGTTGATTGCTTACATTAGGACGATTAAGGATATGTATGATGGAGCTAAGACTTGGGTTAGGACTGTAGGAGGCAACTCAGAGCACGTTCCGGTTGTTATAGGGTTACACCAAGGATCTATGCTCAACCCGTTCTTATTTGCTCTGATGATGGACACAATGGTGCCATGGTGTATGTTAGTTGATGATGACATAGTTCTGATTTATGAGACGCGAGGCTGCGTTAACGAGAGGTTGGAGGTTTAGAGACAAGCCCTTGAGTCTAAGGGTTGCAAGTTGTGCAGGACTAAGAATGAATCTGGACTACAAGTTCAGCTCCGAGTCGAGGGAACGTGAGGCTTGGATCACAGGTCATCCCCACGAGAGGCAATTTCAAGTACATTGGGTCGGTTATCCAGAGGGATGAAGAGATCGACGAGGATGTCACACACCATATAGGGGTGGGGTGAATGAAATGAAGGTTAGCATCTGGAGTCATGTGTGATAAGAAAGTTCCACCGATACTCAAAGGTAAGTTTTATAGAGCGGTGGTCAGACCGGTCAAGTTGTATGGGATACAATGTTGGCCAGTTAAGGACTCACATATCCAGAAGATGAAAGTAGCAGAAATTAGGATGTTGAGGTGGATGTGCATGCACACTAGGATGGATAAGATTAGGTATAAAGATATTCAGGATAAGGTGGATGTGTCTTGTGTGGATGACAAGATGCGGGAAACGAGAATTGATGATTCGGGCGCGTGCGAAGGAGAAATTCAAATGCCTCGGTCAGGAGGTGTGAGCGGTTGGCTTGGGTAGGTTCGAGAAGATGAAGAGGATGACCTAATATGTATTAGGGAGAGGTGATCATGCATGAAATGGCGTGACTCAGATTGCCAATGGCATGACCCTTGATAGGAAAGTGTTGAGATCGAGCATTAGGATGGTAGGTTAGGAGGTAGCTGGGCATTTTTCTACTTCGTACCGGGTGTGAGGCTAGTTCATTGCTGTTGGTGTTAGTACAATTTAATATTAAAATTACAATATTAAAGTGCATTATTTCTTGTGAGATAATGGTTATTAATTGGCAAGAAAGTGATCATTATTTTGGTGTAACTCATGAAACCATTAATGTCATGATCTACCACTTATTACCCACTAAAGATTAAATCTTGTAACCACCAATCCATGTTCTGCTATTTTATTATCCCGCTATCTTATTATTTATTTTATGGAAGAGATTCTATATATATAAATAGTGGTGTTTCTTCCTTGTGTTTGATGTGTGAAAGTATGGTAGTGTGTTGGAAAAGTGAACTTGGTGTAGTGAAAAAGAGAGCTAAGAGAAGGAGAAAATCTATATCTCCAACATATTTTCTACAAAAGAGAATATTATTTTTGTTGAAGGAAGGTGTTCATTTTGGTGGAGCTTTGGACTCAAAAACTTGTCCAGAGTTTGTTCGAGTCATACGACATTGTCGGGCTGTTGTATCCTGGACGGGACAAGTGAAGAGTGTTATTGTTGGACCGGTGAANAAATAAGTAGAGGAATGTTGGTGTTAGTACAATTTAATATTAAAATTACAATATTAAAGTGCATTATTTCTTGTGAGATAATGGTTATTAATTGGCAAGAAAGTGATCATTATTTTGGTGTAACTCATGAAACCATTAATGTCATGATCTACCACTTATTACCCACTAAAGATTAAATCTTGTAACCACCAATCCATGTTCTGCTATTTTATTATCCCGCTATCTTATTATTTATTTTATGGAAGAGATTCTATATATATAAATAGTGGTGTTTCTTCCTTGTGTTTGATGTGTGAAAGTATGGTAGTGTGTTGGAAAAGTGAACTTGGTGTAGTGAAAAAGAGAGCTAAGAGAAGGAGAAAATCTATATCTCCAACATATTTTCTACAAAAGAGAATATTATTTTTGTTGAAGGAAGGTGTTCATTTTGGTGGAGCTTTGGACTCAAAAACTTGTCCAGAGTTTGTTCGAGTCATACGACATTGTCGGGCTGTTGTATCCTGGACGGGACAAGTGAAGAGTGTTATTGTTGGACCGGTGAAGATACTACCGCAGTGGGCTTGAATCTCCTTAAAGAGAGTGAGATATCCGCGCCTCAGCCTAAAGAATATTTATTTTTTTCTTCATCTTATTTTTCAACGGTAATTTCACCAATAATTTTAAGGGGATTCGAAATTTTTTATGCAGTTTAAAAAATAGCGGATATCAAGGTAGAAGTTCACTCTCTTTAAGAAACATAAGGACAAAGTATTTTTCTACTTACTCAGCTCAAGTGGAGGAAATGTATACACTTTTTACTTTACTTTTCATGAATATGTGATATGTTTTTCATGAAAATAAATTTTTATAATTCTAGAAATAGTGGGGTAAAAGAAATAAATTATTATTGCATGAAAAATTCTGAATTCATGCATGAGCGAAAGCTGATTAAATCAAGAAATGTGATAAGTGCATCAATGGTAAGTCTTGGAATAATTCACATGTTGTTGTTTGCCTCTATGTTGCTAATTTATTAATCGCTTACATAAATATTACTGGAGAAACTAAAAGCATGCTTAGTAGCCATTTTGACATGAAAGATTTGTATGAGGCAAATTTCATTCTTAGAATGAAGACTACTAGAACATGTGATGGAATTTTTCTTGACCAGTCACATTATGTTGGGAAAATTTTGAAAAAATAATTTTATTGATTGCAAGCGTATTGTAACTCCTTTTGATTCAAGTGTTAGTTCATGCACAAAGTGATAATGTTGTGATAAATCAAAAGGAATATGCTAGCTTAATTGGAAGCTTGAGAATATTTGACTGATTACACTTGATTTGAGATTGCATACGCAGTATGAATACTTAGCAGGTTTACAAGCAAGTCAGGTAATGAATATTGGCTCGTCATAACAAGAGTTATAAGATTGAAACATTTTATCTTTGAGAGATGGTGCTATTTGTTGGAAATAAAAAAAAATAGTTGCTAACTCTATCATGAAGGCTGAACTGATTGCTTTAGCTTCAACTAGTGAGGAAGCGAATTGGTTGAGAGATCTATTATCTCAAATTCCTTATTTTGAAAAACCAATTCTTCCTATCTTAATTCATTGTGATAGCATCACTACTATTGGTAGAGTACAAAATCATTATTGCAGTGGTAAATCCAGACCTACAAGGAGAAAATACAATATTGTGTGATGTTTAAAAAGTGGTAAAATTGATGTTGATTATGTGATAATCTTGCAGATCCACTGACTAAGGCCTTAGCAAGATAAAAGATCTGGAGCACATCGAGGGGGATGATAGAAGACCATAAACTCATAAGTCATATATGAGGAAACCCAACCTGGGGACTAGAGATCCTATAACCAGGTTCAATGGGAAGAACAAATCATATGATGGCTTGGTTTGAAATGCACTATTTTATTTTTGTTCCATCCCTATGGTGTGAGTGCATTTATCATGTAACGATTTGCGAGGTTGAGTTTTTTATTAACTCTTAATAAAAATTTGTAGCTCGTATGAATGGGGTTTTAGAGTTACAGGAGCACCCTTGACAAATTTCACCTATGTGAGTGTGGAAGTAAGCCGCTTCCTATGAGAATTGGGATTCTTCTAAAAAATACTCATGAAAATCGGGATAGCACAAGGCCGTAATGTGCTGGTTAATAAAGCTCATGTCAACACCTTGATTATTATGTGTAAGCAGTGATACTTTATTTCCCTAAAGCAGTCATAGTTCAAGTTTGAGACCACGACTGACTCTGGAGTAGATATTGTTGTTTTACTAAGTGGAGGTTCAATGCAGAGCACGCCTTCATTATGCATAATAGTCTTCCTCAACTGGTAAACTCTCTTATTTTAATATTAAAATAAGTAGAGGAATGTTGGTGTTAGTACAATTTAATATTAAAATTACAATATTAAAGTGCATTATTTCTTGTGAGATAATGGTTATTAATTGGCAAGAAAGTGATCATTATTTTGGTGTAATTCATAAAACCATTAATGCCATGATCTACCACTTATTACCCACTAAAGATTAAATCTTGTAACCACCAACCCATGTTCTACTATTTTATTATCCCGCTATCTTATTATTTATTTCATGAAAGAGATTCTATACATATAAATAGTGGTGTTTCTTCCTTGTGTTTGATGTTTGAAAGTATGATGGTGTGTTGGAAAAGTGAACTTGGTGTAGTGAAAAAGAGAATTAAGAGAAGGAGAAAATCTATGTCTCCAACTTATTCTCTACAAAAGAGAATATTATTTTTGTTGAAGGAAGGTGTTCATTTTGGTGGAGCTTTGGACTCAACAACTTGTTCAGAGTTTGTTCGAGTCATACGACGTTGTCGGTATCCCGGAGGGGACAAGTCAAGAGTTACTGCTGGACCGGTGAAGATACTACCGCAGCGGGTTTGAATTTCCTTAAAGAGAGCGAGATATCCGCGCCTCACCCTAAAAAATATTTATTTTTTTCTTCATCTTATTTTTCAACTGTAATTTCTTGTAATTTCACCAACAATTACCAAATAAAACTATCGTCTGATTCTACGAAAATAAGGACAATTATATTGAATCATACTATCTAGGATCCGAGAAAAAAAAGGTCACATAAAGAAAAAAAATAAGGAATTACTATCAAAGAGAGAGTGAAAAGTTGTAAAAGATATATTGGTGTCATTATGTTGAAAAAATAAAAGAAATTGGGTTTTCAATTAAATCAAATTAGAGCATAGATTTTATAAATCAAAGTAGAGGATATATTGGTGTCATTATGTTGGAAAAATAAAAGAAATTGAGTTTTCAATTAAATCAAATTAGAGCATAGATTTTATAAATCAAAGTAGAAGAATAAGGAATAAAGACCGAAGATCCTACATTTTAGTGGGTTTGAATCTTGAATAAACTATTCCCTTAAGACCAGTAAAAAACCAAACTTCATATACTTATAGCGATATTAGCACATAAAAGCTTCACTCTATATTTCCAATTTTCCAAGTTTATTGAAATTTAAAATTTCAGAACTTCTCTCATAAAACAAATTTGTAGATGGCTTCAAGATGTGAAGTTTTCTTGGAGATTTTGCTTGCAATCTTAATTCCACCTCTTGGAGTTTTCTTTAGACATGGTTGCTGCAGTGTAAGCACCCCCCAACACACACACACTCAATCATTGTCATTTTATTTTGTTAATTTATTTAAACTTTAGTATAACCTATTCAAGATGGCATGTATTGTTAAGTTGCATCAGGACGGCTCAAGTATATGCGGGACCTAAAGCCAAAGTTTAATATAAAGCCTAAAGTTTTAAAAGAAAATTAACGATATGTTTTTATTTAAAGTCTATTGTTTTAATTTTTTAAGATATAAAGTATTAATACTCCTTTTTATAATCAATTTTTCTAATAATTCGTTTTCAGTTGATAATATAGGCAACTCATTTACTCGTTCTTGAGATATTGTTAATTTTAGATACGATTTTATAGAGCAATAGAAGTATAGAACTATTGGAAGCTTAAATTTCTTGGAGAATGAAGTTGAATAAGAATATTAAAGAGAAAGACAAAAAATATGTAGGGTTTCTGAAATATGAAGAGATCGGAAAAAGAAGATTGACTTGGATAAATTAAGAAAGGGAGAGTATAATTTTTACACGTTATCTAATGAAGGAGTAAGAAGTGAAAAACTGAAACGTAGGAAAAACTATTCATCTCCCCATGTTTAACTAAGTCAAAATATTACTTTATTTATGTATCTAAATAGCTTTCATTCCTTTTATATTAAAAACTCTACTTTTATATTAAAAGTACTGAATATTATTTTTTTAAATACCTATAAACCTATTAATTTTTAAAAATGAGCCCCCAAACTTTGAAAACACAAGCCTTACTACTCAACACATTAGAGTTGGCCCTGAGTTGCACTTAATTAGAATGTGGCTCAACGATAAGTAAAGTAGGTGAAAATTTATTAGAGATCGGGGTTTAAATTCATTCGATACTTGTGTCGACGAAGAATTAGTAAATATTGATTTTATAATTAAGATGTGCGCAAACCGAATATAAAAAGGGCATATTGTAACTTGAGTGTATTTAATTTCATACTTCCGACCAAGATGATGTGAACATTATTCTTTTAAATCTTAAACTTTCAATGACATTCTTTTCAATTTATTTAAACCAATAATTTTCAACCAAAAAAGAAAGCCAATAACTAAAACATTTCTCTTTAAGGTCACTAAAATTTATAGAGTTACTCGGTACTTATGCTGATAGCAAATGACAGATATCCTATAAAATTAATCGAAATACGCGTAAACTCATTCAAAGACAACGATTTTAAGAAAATGATTCTATTTTCTGTCAACAAAGGAAATTGGCTAGCATATTTTTACTTATTTATTTTTCGATTTTGCAGTGTGAGTTCTTGATCTGCTTGATTTTGACACTACTAGGTTATGTTCCTGGGATCATTTATGCAATCTATGCTATTGTTGTTAGCGGTCATGATAAAATTTGAATTCTTCGTATCTGCTTAAACATTAGTTGATCGAGTTATTTAGTACCTGATTGAATAGTTCAGGTGCACAAGTCGATTTGTTGATGTGCATTATATAAATAATTTGGCATTGAGTTTCTATTGAACTTCTTCACTTACGTTAAGCAGACGACTAATAACATATTTGGCCAAAACTTCTGAAATCAGCTTATTTTAAAAAATATTTTTATTCTGAAGTGCTTTTTTCAGAAGTATTTTTGGAGAGAAGCAGTTTGTGTTTGGTTAATTAATTTGAAAAACACTTCTGAACAGCAATTAATGTTTGGTCAAACTTCTAAAAAGTGTTTCTAAGTGTTTATTTTCAAAAGTATTTTTTGAGGGAATCTACTTTTTTTCTTACAGCAAAACCGCTTCTGCTTTTACTCAAAAACATATTTTTTTTCCTTCTAAACGTTTGGCAAAACACTTTAAGTTGGAAAAAAAATATTATTTTTTTTGAAAAAAAAGTATTTTTTAATTTAGAGAAACTTGGCAAACATGCTATAAATATACATTAATTCCCCTTTTCAAGAGGATGCAAACGCCTCTTCCAATGTTTTGAAGATTATTTTTTTACTTCTTTAAGGGTTTAATGATATGTTTTATCGGTTCATCCTACGACTATTATTTTTCGAGTTAGTTTATTTCAAACAGAATGATATATTTTTTCATTAAAAAGTTTTTATAGCCATATAAATGTTAAGCTATATATAAAATCACAAATTTTATAGCCACATAAAATATTATAATTAAAGCCATAAATTTCAAAATCTTCTTTCTTTATTAAATTTTATGACAAGTTAAACTACGACAAATTAACAGGAATGGAGGTAGTATTAAGTTAATGCATCATGCTTAGTGACCAAAAAAGCTTAGAATATCTATAAAAATATACTCCATTCTACCTAAATTATGTATCACTTTTCGCTTCTCAAGATTAAATCTATGTTAATGTACGAAATTGACTAACGTTTTTTTTTTTTTTTTTTTTTTGGTTTGTAGTGTGAGTTCTTGATATGCTTGATCTTAACCCTACTAGGGTATGTTCCTGGGATTATTTATGCAATCTATGCTATTGTGGTTCGTGGTCATGACCAAGATGAAGAATGGCGTCCTCTCACTGCCTAGCTACTTTAATTTTCTCTTTTCATTTATATTTTCGGTCCTACATTTTTCTGATTTTGGATAATAAGAAAAGCAATAATTCTAGATTATTTGATATAGAGAAATCACTAGTTAGAAGATAAACTTGGTTCTTTAATTTCAAAAATTAATAAAAAAGTTTTGGCATGTCTCTAATATTCTAACTTAATATTGCATGGTCTCTTGCTGTCCAAATACTTGTGTCACTCGAGTGCCTCGATCTATTTGCTTTTCTCTTTCTCGTTGATTTCTCAGTTTGGATATAGATTTAATTGAAATTTTAAAAATATTTGAAGTTATAATGTAAAACAGATTTTTAAGTTGAAATTGTATTTGGACATGCATTTTACTTGGTAAAAAAAAAGTTGAAATTTTGTGAGTGAAAGGAATAAGAAATTGAATTTCATTTCAAAAATGTTTCAAAAACTAATTAAAATTCCATGAACAAATAATATTTTTATTTTTTTCTAAAATAAAGTTTAAAAAAATTATGTTGGAGCTTAGAATTAGTTGTTGTTCCAATCAGCTTCATCGTTTTGTGATACTTTTGGATAACCAGGCCAAGGTCTTCTTTGAAGCAGATAAAATAATTTTACTAGATAGAGTGAATTAGCAAATCTACTGTACGGGTAAAAATTCATCTTTAGTCGAAATGACATTAGTAAAATATTCCTCGGATGTCACGCGTCAAAGCAATTTAATTATCAACGAAGGTCGTGGTCGAAAAGTTAGCAAGATCGGAGTCGAGGAGTTGTCATCGAGGACGAGGTCGAACACCCTTAACTAAGCCGTAACGGCTAGTTTCGAGATATGATACAAAGAGAATATTCTAGTGAATATTCTAGTGAATATTCTCTGCACTTGTATTGTTAGGGTTTTTAGGAACACGTTCCCTATATTTAGAAAGAAATATAATGATAGGGGACATGTGATATTCATTTGTAAAAATACACTTTGGCTTGAGAAAGAGAATCGTATCTCATGGCAAATATACAAATATCACCTTTTCACTAAGATTCTTGCCAACACTTTTCCACTAGATTCGAGAATAACTCAAATATTTAAAGGATTGTCCATCACTCATCATTGTCTGAAACAACATTCTCTGATTCCATCCTTTCTTGAATGACTCATTCATTCTATTTACTTAAATGTCATTTATTAATATTCATTGAAATTGAATGCTTCTTTATTGCCTTTGATTCCTAGAATATTTATTACATACCCTCGCCACTATCCGAATATATCTATATAGTATTTGTGGCGTTATTAAGAACTCCATCTTAGGGATATTATTGTTAGCTAAGACTAATCCTCATTTATATAAATTTAATTATTTGTACCCAGATCTATATTTCTTGGTCAAACAATTTGGCGCCGTCTGTAGGGGATTTATTGGTTAAATTTTTAGTTTCCTCTAGATCTACAATTAACTCAAGTCACTAACATCAAAACCTCGAGATCTCCTTTCTTTGTGCATACAAAACACTACATGGTAGGTAATCAAGGACAAAGGAAAAAACTAACAAGTGACTTTCCTACCTACCTCATGAATGTCATCAATGAAAGCTGTGAAACAGTAGGAAGGGACACGAACCCCAACACTTCTCCTAGGCGAGAGAGGTCGCCCCATACTATAGCATAACAAAACCCAACAGAAAAAGGGCCCTTCATGTCTGCAGAAGAAGGGACGCCCCCAACTCTAAAGAAGCTCCTTGAAGCATGGCTGAATGACACGCTAGCAAGCGTCCTCAACAAACCTGCTTCAGGCATGAGGGCAAAAACCGCAAGAGCTTGCATGATACAAAAAATGGACGAACAGTGCAACCGACAAAACCCTCCAATGACAAGTATAACTCACAACATTAGTAACAGTGCAAGTGACAATGCCCTCGCTACCATTCTAAAGAGGATGGAAGAAAGGGAGAATGAAAACAAGGCACTCCGAGACCAGATGAAAGAACACCAAGAATGAGTTGACAAGATATCGGGCGCTGCTAAGCTGCTGCCGAGAAAGGACTCCGGCAGGTTTGTAGAGCAGCCGTACATCGATAATGCAGCCCCGCATGCCGTACCAAAGACCTTCAAAATGCCACCCTACCTCAGGAAATACGATGGAACGACCGATCCTGAAGATCATGTGACTCACTATGTCACCGTCGTGAAAGGCAACGACCTCACCAAGAACAAGTATCCTCCATTTTGCTGAAGAACTTTGGAAAAAACCTTATGAGAGAGGCATTAACACGGTATTCGTAGCTACTAGCCCGTTCCATAGAAACTTTTGAAGAGATGGCCGATAAGTTCGTAACCGTCCACGCCGGAGCCAAGAAGGCCGAAGCAAGAGTAACGACATGTTTGCTATTAAGCAATCCTTGGGAGAGGGATTGAGGCACTTCTTCGTCCGGTTTAATAAAGTAATGATGACTCTGCCGAAAGTATCCGAAGGGATGGAGGTCGTACATTTCCAAAACAGGCTGAGTAGGGGCGACTCTAGAGCAACTTGAAAATTGTTGAGCCGATTGATAAAGTATCCTCCAACCATTTGGGACAAAATCCACAATGCTTATTGTGTTGAGGTTCGAGCATACGAGAACGACCTTAAAGGACCAACTCACCAGTTAACATCGGTATAAGCCGAATCCAGAAAAGGACTAAGAGATAACACCGAAAGAGATCACCCGGTTCCGCAACCTAACATGGAACAACATCAACTGTATGTCAGGGCAGTCATCGCACCCTCACACGCTACGAATAAGGCCCATCCAGGCCAAGGAAAGGGACTTATTAGTTAGACAGATGTATGCCTCCTTTATTATCTACTCATAATTTTTGTGTGTCGCATACAAAAATAATGTACGCTCTTGAGAAACTCGGAACAAAGGTGAAGTGGCGAATGCATTATCCATCCCCGAGTCCTTACCCAAATGAGACTCAAGAATAAAATAGTGTCGCGTTGCATCACGCTAACAGTTTTAACAACGCAGTTGAGCGAACGTCCGAGAAAGTTACACTCCCTGTCCTGGCCGGCGGCGTAACTCTAGAGACGACATTCCATACCATTGACCAAGCCACTACGTGCAACGCCATAGTGGGGAGACTATGGATACATCCCATGAGATACATCCCCTCCAGCCTATACCAAATAATTAAATTCCCAACTCTATGGGGAATATTCAGCATAGGCGGGGAACAACGCACATCTCGAGAATGCTATCGCATCGCCTAGGACAACACGACCACCCAACAGATAAAAGACAAAGAAAAAGAAGCATATCAATCAACAGGGTCGAGGTGAAAGCAAGAAGAGACCGGGGACGTTATCATGGATCCCGACATGATCGAGGTTGCAGGTTCGACTATAGATGATCTCGACCCCGTTCAATTAAACCTCAACGATTATAGCAAGAAGGCCTATATCGGCTGCAAACTCCGAAAACTAGCTAACACAGATATGACGGGCATCCCAAAGAAAATCTCCACACACAAATTAAACGTCGACCCATTACACTCCCCAGTAAGACAAGTCAGGTGTAAATTCAACTCCACCATCAATGATGCAGTTTGTGAGAAGGTGTAAAAACTATTAGAGAACGACTCCATCAGGGAGTCAAAGTACCCCAAGTGGATCGCCAACCTAGTGATGGTCAAAAAGAAAAATGGGAAATGGCAGATGTGCGTGGATTTCATGCACTTGAATAAAGCATGTCCGAAGGATTCGTTCCCAATACCCCATATCGACCAACTCATCGACGCAACAGCCGGACATGAACTATTAATTTTCTTGGACGCTTACTCAGGCTCCTAATCAAATTCCTATGGATGAAGAAGATTATGAGAAGACCACGTTCATCACCCACCATGGAACGTATTGCTATAGGGTCATGCCGTTTTGACTGAAGAATGTGGGGGCTACTTATCAAAGATTAATAACAAAGATGTTCAAATACAAGCTCGGTAAGACCATGGAGGTATATATAGACGACATGTTGGTCAAGTCCGAAAGGGCAGAGGATCACATCGATCATTTGAAAGAAACTTTCGACATACTCAGACAGTACGGAATGAAGTTGAACTAGAAGAATGCACGTTTGGCGTAGCCTTCAGAAACTTCTTGGGTTTTCTGGTGTCACAGCCTGGGATCGAGGTCAGCCCATACCTAATTAAAGCCATCGAGGGGATACCAGAACTCCTAACCTCTAAAAAGCAAGTCCAAAGTTTGACCGGTCGAATCACCGCTATCAAAGGTTCATCTCGCGGTCGTGGGATAGATATCACAAATTTTTTGGTGTACTCAAGAAGTACAACTACCTCGAATGGACTCTCGAGTGCGTACAGGCTCTGCGAGAACTGAAGGCATACCTATCGTCACCACCCTTCCTTTCAAAACCTGAACCTAAGGAATAACTCCTCGTTTATCTAGCCATCTCCGAGGTAGCGATATGCATAGTCTTGATCTGCGAAAACAAAAGTATAAAATCTCCTATATATTACATTAGCACAACACTCTTCGACGCCGAGACGAGGTATCCACACCTCAAAAAATTGGATCTGGTTCTGGTTGTAGCTTCACGAAAGCTTATACCCTCTTTCCAATGCCACCACATCTCGGACGTCACAACCTTTCCCATAAGGAGAATTGTGCATAAACCCGAGCTATCGGGGAGGCTGGACAAATGGGCCATCGAGATAAGCGATCACGATATCATGTACCAGTCGCAAACAACGATAAAGTCACAAGTGCTCGCCGACTTTAGTGGCAAAATAATGCCCGAAATCGAAAGATAAGTAGTCCAAGCTTCCATCCAAACGTAAGACCTCTGGGTCCTGTACACCGATGGCGCATCTAACGTATCAAGGTCTAGACTGGACTCGTAATCGAGGTCCCAACATGTGAAGTAATTTTCCAGTCCATAAGGTGCCTGGATATGACTAACAATGAGGTCGCATATAAGGCCTTAATTGTAGGATTAAGTCTAGCACTCAAGTACGGGGCGAAATGATTGAAGATCCGCTGTGATTCCCAGCTCATCGTCAACCAAGTAACAAGGAATTTCCAAATCAATGAACAAAAGTTGCAAAAATACCAGACCAAAATCTGCAAGCTATTGCCTGAGTTGGACGAGTGCTAGCTCGATCATATCCCACGTGCGTAGAATTCCAAGCAGATAGCCTCGCCAAACTGATTGCAACTACCAAAAACATTACGACTATAGATCAAAATGTACTTCATCTCCTCAACTCATCACTCGACCAAATCGAGGTAAAAACCATAAACTTAACTTGGGACTGACGCAATCGTATTATCGCATATTTGCAAGATGACACACTATCAGGTGATAAAAAAGAAGCCAAGAAACTAAGAATGCAGGCGGATAGATACGGTTTACTCCACAACGATCTGTATAAGAGGACTTATAAAGGCCCTCTAGAGAAATGTTTGGTCTTGAACCAAACCCAGCGCATCCTCGAATAAGTCCATGAAGGCCATTGCGGAGCTCACTCCAGCAATCGAGCAGCGGTTAGATGCCTCATGCGAGGTGGATACTATTGGCCCACCATGAAAAAGGATGCCACAGACTTGGTGAGGAAATGCGAACAGTGCCAAAAGTACGCTCCAATGATTCATCAAGCAAGCAAACACCTCCATTAAATCACCTCTCCTTGGCTGTTCATCAAACAAGGAATGGACATCGTGGGTCCCCTCCCAGCAAGGCGAGGTAATATACGATTCCTTTTGGGTTTAACCGACTATTTTTCTAAATGGGTGGAAGCAGGAGAATTCACCCAAATACTAGAATATGAAGTAATCACTTATCCGAAGAAACGGCTGCCGAGTCGTCCTACCCAAGGAAATGAGATGTGACAACGGATCCTAGTTCACAGGAAAGAGAACCACCGAGTTCTTCGAGAAATGGCATATCAAGTGGATTCTCTCAACCCCATATCACCCAGCGGGTGACGGGCAAGCAGAATCCTCCAATAAGTCCATACTAAACATCATGAAGAAAAAGCTCGAAGACTACAAGGGACTATGGCCGGAAATACTGCCATAGTTACTATGGGCCTACCGAATGACTCCGAAGACGAGCACATGAGAGACACCCTACTATTTGGTCTATGGGATCAAGGAAGTAATATTGGTCGAGGTTGGTGATAAGTAGGGATTTTAACCTATTATTTGCTCTCTTTTACTTGTGTTTAGGGCCAAAATGAGTGAAGGTATTCCCGGAAACTAATGTAATATGCTTGCTTGTAGGGATTGTTCAAAATGAGCCAAATGAGTCATAATCAACTCATAAAGGAGTCAAAACTTGAACAAAAACCAAGATTGGGCCAAGATATGAGAAACGCGGACATCACAAATATTGTGCGGCCACGAAAGCTACAATGCGGTCACGAGCATTATTTCGAGGTCCGGGAAAGGCAGATTCATAGAGGTTGAATTTTGAGCTAAAATACGAACGCGGACCGCATAAGAAAGGTGCGGTCGCGAAAGAACCTGCGCGGCCGCGATTGGAATTACGCAGACCGCGGTTGCTAAGGTTCAGAGAGCTTACATTTTAAGAAAAAACAAGAAGTGTGGTCCGCGTCAAGATTATGCGGCCGCAGAAGTCTCTTACGTGGCCGCGATGGAAATTTCGCGGTCCGTGAAACCATGCTCAACCCAGATCCAGAAGTGAAGAACATAGACTGCAATCAAAATTACGCGGTCGCAGTCAGAATTACGCGGTCACGGTTAGAATTATTCGGCCGCATAACTTTCACATGGGTATTTTTGTCCGAAAATTTCAGCTTAGTATAAATAGACATTTTTGTCATTTTTAGGTTTGTGTATTTGCTGAGCACGTGAGACGGCTGGAACTTTCCTTTCGGGCAATTTTGTATTAGATCTTATAACATTAGATTTTCATATTTTAATATAGTATTATAAATTTTATCTTCTTTTCATCTTTGATGTCTGCTATTTCTGTGAGTAGTTAGTCCCTTAGCTAGGGTTGTGATCCAACCCTAGTGTGGGTATTTAATGGGTATTGAATTTTAGGGCTTGATTGTTTATGGGTTAGTGATATTTTGCCTATTTCTTGCTAGAATTGTAGAATTTAGTGGTTGCAAACACTGATTCGTGCCTTTATGACTTAGTCTCTTCTTGAGAAAGAGGACTAAGTCTAGAAAAATTAGGCTAACAAGAAATTGGGGTGAACTCAAGGAATTGATAGCCCAATTAAAGGGTTAAAACTAGAGATAGTAATACCGTGACTTGAGTTAATATCACTTGAATTGCATGAATACTCATTTGGACTTGAGAAAGCAAAATTGGGCAAAATCACTCAAACTACCGAGAGCTACAGAGTGAGTACTTGGGTGTGATAGCTATATTACGACCCCAATCAAATCAAGCTTGCCCTAGATTCTTGGTACCCGTTAGATATCCACCTAGGTGGAATTCACTACCCTAGTATCCTTTTAAACAATTGAAAACCAACATAAAAAATATTGTACTTAGCTTTAACCATTGCATACGATAGAATAGAATTAGAAGTAGAATCAAAACCAAAATGTGTGGAAGTGTAATTAGGAACAAAACACGCATCTAGNCCCCCCCCCCCGGATTCGGGCGAGAAATTTTCTAATAACCAATGTCATGCTTAATTTATTGGAACAAAGGGGTTTCTTCATCGGAGCTCCACATCAAAACGCATATAAGAATCTCAAAGGTTTTGTAGACACATGTTGGGGAGCAAGCAGCCGAATGTATGTGAGGACGCTTTAAGGTTAAGGCTTTTCCCTTTCTCACTTATAGGGAAGGCTTTGGATTGGATTGAGAGGATACCCAACCATTCCATAACCACTTGGGATGAGTTGGCCGAGAAGTTCATAGCAAAGTTTTTTTCTCCGGGACATATGGCAACATTGAGAGATGAAATCCTTGCTTTTAAATAAGATCCAAGTGAACCGTTACATGAGATTTGGGAACGGTACCAGACAATGGTCAAAGAATGCCCCAACAACAATATGACTGAAGCAATGATCCAGCAAACCTTTTATAGGGGTATCAACACAATAATCAGTGTGTGGTGAATCAACTCGCAAGGGGTAACTTCATGAACACACCATATTCAGAAGCATATGAAATATCAGATGAGATGGAAAACACCTCTTCAGCTCGGTAAAGTCGGTCCAACATTCCTCAGGTTAACCCTAATGTTATCCACCTTCACAATGAACTTCATGATCACTGACAAACCATAGCAGAGTTGACAACTACCCTGAGTCAGTTAGACAAGGCTCAACTTCAGCAGGTTCAGGGGCCAAAGCAAGTAAATGCCATGGAAGGAGTAAATGTAATGGTTAACAAGAGGAGACAAAGAGGTAAACAAGTTCAAAACAATCAAGATCAATTTGAGCAAAGTGGTAGTGGTTACAATCAAGTTCGTATGATGATAAAAGTGAAGAGGTTTTATATGCAAATAATTACCAAGGTCAACAGAGCAATGCTCCTAATCAACAACAGTGGAGATCACAGGGAAACAACCAAAATTGGGGCAACCAAGGACAAGGGAATTGGAATAGTGGCAACAACAACAATCCGAACAATTGGGGGAACTACAATCAAAATTGGGGGAATTAAGGAAATAACCAAGGAAATTGGGATGGAAACAATAATATTAATTGGGGAGGCAATGGAAATCAAGGGGGTTGGAATAACAACAATCACGGAAACAGGGGGTCGGACTTTCTGATGCGAGACTAAATTGCATAGTTTAACATGTGATATACCTTACATTTTATGCGCATTAATGATAAAATTACACTTGTTATGTGCTTAATGGATTTTATTTCATGTGTAGGTGAAGTGGAGATGGAAACGGAGCAAAAAGGATGCAAATACGTCGAAAAATACGCGAAAGGAGACACCCGGGCGATAGCCGGGCGACAGAGCCAAACAACCTGACCCTACCTGGCGTTAGCCAGGCGTTAGGGCTGAAACGCCAGCCCTACCCTGGCGTTAGCCAGGCGTTAGGGCTGAAACGCCAGCCCTTGCCTGGCGTTAGCCAGGCCTTTGGGTCCAAACGCCAGGGTCCCCAGTTCGGCGAAAAACCGAGTTTTGACGAGTTTAAGTGTTTCCCAATTGAAATAGAAGTCTCCTACACGTTTAGGGTTTGTCCTAAACTTATAAATAGACTCCTAAAACACAACTACAAAGGGGGGGATTCGAATAGGAAGACATACGAAGGATTCGAAGAGACGGCAAGACATCGATTTGTACATATTTTCTTCATTACTTTGTAGTTCTATTATGCAAGTTGTTTTAGATTTTATTCTTATGAATTTGTTTAGCTAACTTCTTTAACCTAGGGTTTTGGTAGAACCCGTTGGGGAATAAACTTATTGTGATATTAATATAGCTTTGATTGGTTGATTAAACTCTATTTGTTCAACTACGTTCTTGTTGTAGTTGATTGAAGGGCCCTCAATTAGCTGTGCCTATTTATTATGTATCTACTTGAGAGAGAGTGCATATTTAGGTAATTGTTTGAACAACACCACTCCCAGATTATAGAAGAAAGTCATAACCAAGGATTTAGAGGTTGGATTAGAGATAACGATACTTCGGGTGCAATCTAAGTGAACTGTAATGCAATCTAGCTAGCGTAACTTGAGAGAGTGCGTCTAGTAAATTATCATAATTACTTGAGAGAGATTTATGGTAGATAGAGTGTTCATGATTGATAGAGATAACTAATCAAGCTATACGAAGTATCCGAGAAGTAAGTTCACCAGCGGGGGAAACCATAACCTTATATTTTTATTACAATTGTTTATACCTTAGCGTAGTTAAACTTTAGTTTCA
>ML421730.1:80431-166230 GCA_005239525.1 Nicotiana knightiana | reverse complement strand
AGTTGAACAAAAAGAGTTTAATCAACCAAAATATATTAATATCACAATGAATTCATCCCCAACAGGTTCTACCAAAATCCTAGACTAAATAAATTAGCTACTCATGCTATTGAGAACCAAAACTAAAAGGAATTGCATAATTGAAATACAAAGTAAAGAATACTAGACGTAGAAATCGATGTTTGTCACTTATATGGTGTTGTCTTGTTGAATCCTTCCGTATCTTATTCCGCCTCTTAAGTTGTGTTGTTTGGGGTCTATTTATATGTTTTGGGCCAACCCTAACCATGTAGGAGACTTCTATTTCAACCGGGAAACACTTAAACTCGTCAAAACTCGAATCTGGCCGAAATTGGGACACCGGGCGTTTGGGGCCAAACGCCCCCTTAAGGCCAGGGCAGGCCTGGAGTTTGGGCCCTAACACCCCCCTAACGCCTGGGGGTGCCTGGCCTTATGGGGAAAACTCCCCCCTAACGCAAGGGGGTGCCCGGCTTTAGGGGGCAAACGCCGGGCTATCGCCCGGGTGTCTCCTTTTGCGTATTTTCGACGTATTTGCATCCCTTTAGCTCCGTTTCCATCTCCAATTCACCTACACATGAAATAAACTCCATTAAGCACATAACAAGTGTATTTTTATCATTAAAGCACTTAAAATGTAAGGTATATCACATGTTAGACTATGTAATTTAGCCTCGCATCAATCTCTGTTTTCCCTTCATGTTGTATTTAGTTTTGATTCGAAGGTTTTGTATTATAATAGTTTATTTTGGCTTATTTCTCTAGATGCTCATGATATGTTGGCTCCGGATTTTGGAATGGCAGTACTGTATAAAATTGGTCTATTATATTAAGTAATTTTCTGTATATTGTTATGAAATGCTTGAAACTTAAATGGGATTTTCAAAAGAAATTGTGAAGATGCAGTAGTCGGCTAGCCTAGTTCCACACAGGCGCCATCGCGGCCGGTTAGGATTTGGGGTCGTGATAATTTCCTTCTGTAATTAGAAGTATACCATAATTAGGATTCCTCTACTATATAAAGGAGAATTTCAGTCATTTGTAGGCACCATGTTCACTGAGAAAAAGCTATACAATCATTTTTTTCTTGCTTATCATTCTGCGTACTGTTCATCAGAATTATTTTATCTTAATCGTTCTTGTACTACTATCACCTCGAGAATATCTCATTTCTAGGTCGAGGCTCAACTTGCATACTGGTTGATTTATTTTTCAATTTAATTCAGTCATTTACTTTCTCACTCATCAATTGGTATTGGGTAAAATCATATATCCTTAAAACCACAATATAAGTTTAATTGTTATCTAAATTTTAAGGTAAAAAATAATATATATTTTTTGTCTATTATTATATGTTATCAATATATAAAAAATATATAAATAATGAGGCTATTATTTTTTAGAGCGGCATACTGTGTATTTTTCCCAAAAGTTTTTTTTGTGCAAAATATCAGATTACTCTTTCAGTTTCTAAAAGTAGGGTCGACCTTACCGTCCACCATTATTTGCGTCACTTTCTTATTCTAATTTGTTTTTCATTTCTCATTTATTAATTAAGCAACTTAAATATAGTACTAAAAATTAAAAATATATATTGTATATTGAAGATTACTGTATTAGTGGAAAAAATGCATGACACGTGGACTATCAACGTGGTGACAGGGCATGTTACATGGACCATCAATATAGTGCCAAGTGGCATTCTTAATTAGATGAGTTAAAGAATGCGGAAAAGGCACAAGAGAAACACCCACGAGGTTACACTGAGAAAAGAGCCGGACCTGACAGTTGTAAAAGGGGAAACAAGAACGGAATGAATAAGGCTGCTAAGAAGGGAAGATACACGAACATGTCATAAATAAGGAAGGGAATTCGATACAGTTACAAGAAATCTTTAGCCATAAAGATTTTCGCTACAATTGTATATGGTAACGGGCAATCAATGTAACTAATACCATTAGTGAGCTCGAATTAAGTAAGGAAACCATTATAACTGTATGCTCCTATATAAGGACTGAAACCTCATTTGTAAGGGCATCAGATAGTTATTGAAATCTATGCAATCATTCTTTACTTTATTCTCAAGGTTCTAAACTGTAATTTTGGGGGTGATTATCAATTTGTTTCATATTTTCTTTGTCAATTATTTCCATTCCTTGATTTATTCTTCAAATTATTAGGAACGTGAAGTAAATCTTGGTTATCAGTAACCCGATTTCTTCTTGATAAATCTCGGTTACCGGGAATATGATAATCTGTTCACTTTTCAAACTTTATTTTTAACGAACGCGTATATCAACCATTAATGAGAACAACCAGTTGAACCAACAAGGTGTAACTCCACCACACCACACACCTACGGGATCCCCTCAACAATCCCATGGAAGTTCACCTGAAAGGTCTGCTTCGTACGTTGATGATCAGCAGAGAGATGACCAAATCGTAGAGCAGGATGCTCTAAACCAATTGATTGAAGAACACGTGAACAATGCATTGAATGCTTTTGTCATAGGATTACCCAAAACAACGCAAATTCCTCTACCAGTTAATACAACAACTTTGGAGAACCCGCATTCAAGGCTCGATAACTCTAGAAATGGAGAAATTCCCAATGAATCCCATGATGGAGGTTCAGGTACATCAAATAATTTTAATTTACAAAGTTTAGTGTTAAATTTGCAGAAATAGTTGAAGGAGAAAAACAATCGTATAGAGCATATATGACGAGCGCAAAATACAACACAAAATTATTGCTCGCTAGTCAAAGATAATATAGTAAAATATCGTCTCCTCGGGGATTGGATTTAAACAATGTTCAAATACCTTCTGTTTTGATTTCTATTCAGGAGGATCGAAACTTGAGTTAAATGATTATGAACTATGTTTAACTACTAAAATAAAATAATTGACAATTGACTGCAAAGAACTAGAGATTAGTAGAGTTGGTTTCTTAAATACTGTGAGGAATAAGGATTTGACATGATAGGTGCAAGATAGCTATTTGGGTTTTAACTATGGTTTAATTCACTCTAATGTTCTAATGATTCTCACGAATTACCTCGATGATTAGTTCAAATATGTAGTCAATACTTCTCTCTCGATTAATCCTTAAGTATACGAGGTGAACTAATATAAGCACTATGAAAGTATGCAAGCATGCGTTAATGGATTACTCTTTAGGAAAACGTCTCTTGAATATTCTTCTAATTTGATTTATCAACAATTCAATAAGCTCTTTAGATTAATTAAGAGAATCAATGTATTAATTAAACAAAATAATGCAAATATATCACCAAGATATTCCTCTTTCGATTAAATAAACTGGTGAATAAAATTACAACAATTCAAAACTCCATAAACGAATTCAAGCAAGAACTGGAGTACAATCCAGAATTAATTATACAAATACCACATCCGTCAAACCCTAAGGTGAACTACTCCATAATCATAGAGGAAGTTATCAATAATATAATTGCAGAACAAGAAAGAATCAATCTAATGTTACAATCCAAACTCCCGTATTGAATTGATGGAAAGATGATGAAATCATGTGTCTTTTATCCTCCAATGCTCTCCCAAATCTTCCAAGGTCAAAAGTCCTCTAAAATTCATGTTTTAGGTGTATTTATACCATGTAGGAATGGGTCTGGACGAAACTGTCACGACCTAAAATCCATAAGGTCGTGATGGCGCCGGACACCACTGTCAGGCAAGCCAATCATTAAATGGTTAAGTTAAATTTCCTGTTTTAGCATTTTTTTGAAATCATTACGTTTCACTTTATTACATAATAACTTAATAAAATCCGCTAAGTAAATACGATAGTTTAATATTTTAATTTATTATAGTAAACCCCAAACACCTCCCAGAACCCGGTGACACAAGTACAAGGGCAAATTCTAAGAATTTCACAAATACTACAAAGTTTGTCCGAAATACAAATTGGACAAGGAATGAAAATAAAAATACAATACATAGAGAAAAACTCTGCCGACTGCTGGTCGTCTCCGAGTGATGCAGCTCGTCTAAGTCTCCAAGTCAGCCATATTGCTATGAAGGTACCTGTGCAATAAAAATGAACAACAAGTGTAGGGTGAGTACGAAAACAACGTGTACTCAGTAAGTATCCCGCCAAACCTCAGCGCAGTAGTGACGAGAGGTCGAATTACACACTTACTAGAAGTCAATTTAGTATAATCAAGTGAGACACTAAGCATGAATGTCATAGGCAATTTATTAAAATCAGGAATAAATAATATCAACTCCTTCCACATTTAACACTTTAAATCTTCGTCATATCAGTTGATAATTTAAATAATAATCAGGGCTAAGAAACATCAGACTTATTTCACAATTTACACATCAATTATTCTTCTTCTTAACTGGCCATTAAAAACTTCCTTAGGCCGATAAACATGTATAAATCACAGGAAATACGCAGCAAATATCATGCGCAATAAAAATGCCAAGGGTCGACGGCGCGGACAAACGATAATAAATTGTGCATTACCGAGGGTCGAACGGCTCGAACCATAGATGCATCTATTTTCCGCGCTTACGAATCGATCATGTGACGCAGTTATACATAAATACAAGGTCATCCTGCTCGCGAATCATACATGCGACTCAGGCACCCATAGATACACATATTCTTCCACATTTTTATCAAGAAAGCAATTACCCAGGAAAGTGGTAAAATTCTTCTTAAAGGAACACAAAAAATAGCATTTAAATCTTTGTTTTGAAACTCATTTTCTAAGTTTAATAATATTGAATAATATAACCTTATCCGGAATAGAATTATCCACGGAGGAACCAATTTTCTTTCTAAATGATTAAGAAAGGTATACTCTAGCCTTCTTAGGAAATAAATTACCAATTCAATAGCATTATCAGTCTAATATTATTTGGAGGATCACATGATATTTTATTGACAAGGTCACAAGTACGACAAGTAAATCATGCTAGTGGGTTCTAGACTACCCGGACATGGCATAATAGTAGCTACGCACGGACTCCCGTCACCTCGTGCGTACATAGCCCCCGTAGATAGTAGCACGTATTTAATTAGTTCACCTCGTGCGTACGACTTCAATTGATGCACAACGCCCCAAAATTAACCAAATAACGGCAAACCAATGAAAATATACTCTAATATTTGTTAACAATTCAAATTATATAAATCCCCAACTCCGCTTAAGGAATTTACCAAAATGTCCTCGGGCCCACGTGCCCGGATTCCAAAATTTCTCAAAGATATACCCTACCCATAGCTTTACTAGCTCAAATATACAATTTACTCAAATATTCATGCTCAATTCGTGGTAAAAATCGAAATTACCAATTTTGTCTAGGTTTTCTTCAAAGTTCCATATTTTCCACAAATTTCCATACTCAAATCCGTACCTAGACCATGCATTTAACTTAAAATGAGTTGGAATAACTTACCTTGTGATCCTTGACGAAAATCCCTCCTTGAAGCTCCCCACAATCTCCCAAACCAAATGAAAATAGGAGAAAATGAGCCAAGTGCTCGGTTATAAAACATACACTCCCCAGGCCGATATCCGCACCTGCGATCCACATCTCGCACCTCCGATTCCACAGGTGCGCCTAAACTCCCGCACCTGCGGCTTCCTCAGCTCCAGCCAAAACTCGCACATGTGCCCCATTGTCTGCATCTGCGCCTTCGCAGGTGCGGAAATTACATCGCACCTACGCTCCCAGCCAAACCATCAAAATCTCGCACCTGCAGCCAAAGCCTCGCAGGTGCGGTCACACTAGATGACAACAACCTCAGCACTTCTTCAAACTCCAAACTTGATCCATTAACAACCCGGAATCCACCCGAGACCCCTCGGGACCCTGTCCAATTACACCAACCTGTTCCAAAACATAATGGGGACCTGCTCGAGGCCTCAAATCACAACAAACAACGCCGAAATCACGAATCGCACTAGAACTCAAACTTTATGAACTTGAAATTTCAAACTTCCACATCTGATGCCGAAACCTATCAAATCACGTCCGATTGAACCCAAATTTTGCACGCAAGTCATATTTGACATTACGAACATACTCCAACTTCCAGAGTCGCATTCCGACCCCGATATCAAAATTTTCACTTCCGATCGGATTTCTCAAAAACCTTCAAATTCCTATCTTTAGCCAAATGACCTACGGACATCCGAATTCACTTCCGCTCCCAAATCCAGAATCACCATACGAAGCTATTACCAGACTCGGAGTCACAAACGGACATCTATAACACTGAAATGCCTTATAGCCCAAACTTATGAAATTCTTCTAAAATGCTATCTTCCAAAATATACATCGAAATGCTCCCGGGTTATCCAAACCCCAATCCGGACATACGTCCAAATCTGAAATCATCATACGAACCTGCTGGAACCTTCAAATCATTATTCGGAGGTCG
The DNA here is from genome assembly GCA_005239525.1 of Nicotiana knightiana. Classification (NCBI taxonomy): domain Eukaryota; kingdom Viridiplantae; phylum Streptophyta; class Magnoliopsida; order Solanales; family Solanaceae; genus Nicotiana; species Nicotiana knightiana. The sequence continues at coordinate 159,776 of ML421730.1, read as the reverse complement.
TTTACTCAAAATTTCAGTCTTAGTCAATTTCTCCAACTTAAAGCTTCTGAAATGAAAATTTTCTTTCCAATTTGACTCCGAACTTCCCGAAATACAACTCCGACCATGCCCACGAGTCATAATACCTGAATTGGAGCTACTCATAACTTCAAACCGTTGTACGACGCGCTAGAGCTCAAAACAACCGGTCGGGTTGTTACCCTACTTAAACCGACGTTCGTCCTCGAACGTGCTAGGAACTGATCTGGAGTTATCTAAAATCACTGTTTAACACCTCGTGCACCTGCCCGTGCTACGACAACCCTGCTGAGCACATTAGCCTGATCAAATATGAAGGTATCCTCTTTTATCCATACAATAAGCTCAGAACCCAGTTCCAACACTTAAAATTCTCTGCTAGGCATGTTTCTAATATGTGAACACCGTATCAACTACTACACGAGACACCAGAACACAACTGCGCGCCTTTACTGAATCAGTACCATGCACCGCATAATTCATCATCTAGCCACCATGATATTCCCTGAACCTTAGCGGCCAAAATTCTATGAATCTGATGCTCCCAATGCACCTTAAAATATATATACATACATCCTGCTATAATGCTGACGATACCACCACAATGGAGGAGATGTGTAGAAATTCATAACCAACTGCCGAGTTAACAAATCATTGAATATCTCCTCTTGACTAAAATCATCACCTCATTATAAACCGAATAATGGTACTTGTCCTTTAATATACTTCACCAAATCTTATCGCACTGATCCCTAGTCCAATAATCTCGTCTCACTAAGTATGAACTGCTCAGACAAAAAATCACCCCAAACATGACCAATAGTCTCATATGATACCACATCGTGCCAATAGGCCACAACTCGAACATGATACATAAGAAATGAATCAGGAAGGGACTACTCAAATCACGCAACTAATATGAACTTTCCTCAGAAAATAGGAAGTAAAACACAAGAAAAATAAATATAGGAACCTTACTTATCATCACACTGTTGCGGCGTGCAACCCTATCCAAATAACATACCCGTGGCGGCGTGCCACCTGATTCCATCATAAAATTTCACATAAGGAGATATACAAGGAGCTGAATCGCTCGCCATTACAAATTACTGAATACCGGTCATAAGCACGCTAAGTGCATAATACCACCCTGGGGAGACTGATAGAGCCATATGCTACAAAAATTAAGCACAACTGAGGTGCGATATATATAAACTCTGAAATCTCAAGAGCCCTTCTACTCACATAACATCATCACTACGCTGAATCTTAACACATGGGAATTTCTCAAGACGTTTCACAACTCACACGGCACAATAATAACCTTACATGAAATGAACAAAGACGGAACAACATCCGATATTCCAGCACTCCTCCTTGAGGAGCGCTATACTGAAAGGAACACATCTGCCTCACATGAAGCCCATAATCCTGTTTAAATCCATTCATACACTTCAAGTCGATTCTGCTCGCAATGGACTAGGCTAATAGCCTTACCTGGGTCCATATTAACCCGCTTCCTCTCATAATACGCAAGAACGACCATCATGGCCGAGACAAACACCCCACAATCCACAACCGAACGAACCGAATATCTTCCAGACATAAATTCTCCAATAAGCCATATCACACTTCTTTATACTCAGTCCAAATCTTCAATCCATTAAGTGACTACATGTCACACTCAAACGATCATCCCGCGGTCACGCTCCCACAACCTTCCATAGGGTAGAAAGTCTACACATCCACCACTGACCAAACTAACGCTGCAAAACACATCAAAGAACCCATGACCGGGGTACAAAGCCTCTTTCACCGAATATCGATCTCAGGTGACACTGAAGATAACACCAACTTACTCTGAACTTTCAAATCCCTTTTTCTTGCTGGCCCGAGCTCATGACATCCTTGCCAACACCGAACCGCAATCTTTATCCTTACTTCCAATTACATACTGCTTACTGCACCTAACATGACAATATGAGATTGCGTAAGAATTCCATCATAACTCCTTGCCAAGTGAATTCTCAAAATCACCCTACATGCAAATCCTTAAGTAGTGGTCTGAACCACCATAAACCTTCCGGGATCCGCCTACACTTGACAGGCCATAGCACTCAAATGCTCCCAAATCAAATCTGTTACGGCGACCGTCAAACATCGCACACACTGTGCAAACCACACGCATAACCCAATCACACTGACGAAATTGATAATATGCACTTTCAACCATGGCTAACCAATACATATTCGCTCTAATTATCCTTAATTGATTAAGAAATAATGGTAACTCCATTCAACTCATAACAAACTCAATCCTCACTTATCCCGAGTGGCCTTGATTCACGAGACCATGCTGCCTCGATCCCATAAACCGTCTCATACCCTCCTTGTGCACATTCACATCCCCGACCGATATACCTACCCTGATAATCTTTCTACAAATCCGGATTTTACTCCTCTCACTCCCCCAATACTATCATGCACGCTGAAAATAACATAGAACACTCCAATTATTTTCCCTTTCTCAGGAATTATTCTGCATAAGCTCGATTCGTAATCATATTGCTGCATGAAACCCTTAAACACCGCGTTCTTAACCTTCGAATTTACTAGGACCGCTGCTGAGAGTCACCCACTCTGACTGGCCCTGAATTCAATCAACTCCAAGGCTCTTCTAGCGCACGAACACCCTTTTCAATGAAGCACGTGACTGAGTCACTATCCTAACAACTCGCCTATGCTTTAAGCATAAATTCTAAATCTTCCAAAGCCTAACCCTGGTCCAATTGGGCCAACTTTTGCAAACATTCTTCAAATCCCACGCTCAATCACCATTTTATTTCTTTCCCTTATCTGCAATAACTTGCCATTACGCCGACAATCTGCAACCCCATGATAACACAATCCTACAACCCAACTACAGGTGGTGGGACTCCCCCACTTAGCCCGAAGTTACTCCTTGCACCACTCTAAACCCTACTGAGATCCTTTCCCCTTTATTAGCATGATCTTTCTCAACCAATCCCTCCAATCCTTCCAAATTCTCTTGTTAGCACTCCCTAAACACTCAAATTCCCTAGAATTATTCACACATTCTGCCTCCTACCGAATAGCCACTAGAATCCCTCACAGAATCTTTCCAATCACACAACCGCTAACCTACTCACAGGAGATAACCCACATGTGGAAATCACCAACTGACACCTTCCAACGACGCTGAAATGCACACTCTCTGCAACATCAATACCCCATCCTAGGCCTGCTCTTATTCACGAACTTTACCAGTCCGTCCGCTACTCATGGACATCTACTAAATGCGCTACAACATCTTCAAATTCACCGCCACATTACGTCCTTCTCCATTCCTAACAACTCCTCCATGTTGTATCCAACCTTCTGCCGAAATAACCCATATTTCAACTTAAGATCGTGGACCCAATCACCATCCACTAAAACTCTCAAACTTTCCCTCAAGATAGGCAGTTGTCTTACCACTGAACTCCGATGCTACGCTGCCACTCTCCCACTTGTTAAACTCATTCCTTTAAACAACTACCTAACTTCCGTTCCTTACACCTGGCCTTTTAGAAAGGGAACCACCGCCTAGCACATTTCACATATCTTCCTTCATCGTATGCTGCCCAATTGCTCCCTCAATTCTATATCATTCTCTGTAGTTCTTAATCTAGCAGATAACCACGACTTCAAAATCTCCGAAGATCATATTTCTCGAGCTGCCTTCATTAGAAATAACTATTCGGTTCTGAACCACCACACACCACGATCTCTTACAACAGTTTCTTCAATACTACTTCACAACATTCTGACCCAATGCAACCGAAGAACTATAACACCGGCAGACTTAACACATTCCATTCGGTCAAAACAGCACGATACCACATCACATATGAAAACTCCACCTCGCTTGATAACACCAAGTCTTACTAATTTATCAATCCAAAACCTGACCAGTTATATTCCAAATGTCTTTCCTCTGCGGGAACTAAAATGCTGAAATCTCGAAATCACGCCCTGAGAAGACCTCCCTTCAAGCCATTCATCACCCCCAACGTATGGGTAAACATTCAATCATCATATCGACATCGCGTGATAACCAATCGTAAGCAGCATAACTACCTGAGCATAGCCTTAAGGCTCTCAGAAACACAGCTACTGAGCTGAAACAACACATTATCCTTTTGCAGGGCCACAACAACAGCCCTAACCAATTACACATGGAAAACATCTCGCATCATATCCGTAGCACCATTTTTATTCCTCAAATTTCCGATTCATAGCAAGCGTTTCGCGACGTATAAGATTGAGTAGAAAGAAACGTAGGCATAAGCCTCGGAGGAATCAATAAGGGAAGTATTCCTAATAGCCCTGTAGCCTCTCAAAGATAAGTACAGACGTCTCTGTACCGATCCGCAAGACTCTACTAGACTTGCTCATGACTCAGTAAACTTAAGGGAACCTAGAGCTCTGATACCATGTTGTCACGACCCAAAATCCATAAGTTCGTGATAGCGCCGGACACCACTATCAGCCAAGCCAATCATTAAATGGTTAAGTTAAATTTCCTGTTTTAGCATTTTTGAAATCATTACCTTTCACTTTATTACTTAATAACTGAATAAAATCCGCTAAGTAAATATGACAGTTTAATATTTTAATTTATTACAGTAAACCCCAAACGCCTGCCAGAACCCGGTGACACAAGTACAGGAGCAAATTCTAAGAATTTCACAAATACTACAAAGTTTGTTCGAAATACGAATTGGACAAGGAATGAAAATAAAAATACAATACATAGAGGAAAACTCTGCCGACTGCGGGTCGTCTCCGAGTGATGCAGCTCGTCTAAGTCTCCAAGTCAGCCATATTTCTATGAAGGTACCTGTGAAATAAAAATGTACAACAAGTGTAGCATGAGTACGAAAACAACGTGTACTCAGTAAGTATCCCGCCTAACCTCAGAGAGGTGGTGACGAGAGGTCAAATTAGACACTTGCTAGAAGTCAATTTAGTATAATCAAGTGAGACACTAAACATGAATGTCATAGACAATTTATTAAAATCAAGAATAAATAATATCAACTATTTCCACATTTAACACTTTAAATCTTCGTCATATCAGTTGACAATATAAATAATAATCAGAGATAAGAAACATCAAACTTATTTCACATTTTACACATCAATTCTTCTTCTTCTTAACTGGCCATTAAAAACTTCCTTATGCTGATAAACATGTATAAATCACAGGAAATATGCAACAATTATCATGCGCAAGAAAAATGTCGAGGGTCGACGGCACGGACCAACAATAATAAAGTGCACTGCCGAGGGTCGAACGGCTCGAACCATAGATACATCTATCTGCCCCGCTCGCGAATCGATCATGCGACGCGGTTATACACAAATACAGGATTATCCTGCTCGCGAATTATACATGCGACTCAGGCACCCATAGATACACATATTCACACAATAAGTCCACATTTTTATCAAGAAAGTAGTTACCCAGGATAGTGGTAAAATTCTTCTTAAAGGGACACGAAAAATAGCATTTAAATATTTGTTTTGAAACTCATTTGACAAGTTTAATAATATTCAATAATATAACCTTATCAGGAATACAATTATCCACGGAGGAATCAATTCTCTTTCTAAATGATTAAGAAAGGTACACTCTAGCCTTCTTGGGAAATAAATTACCAATTCAATAGCATTATCAGTCTAATATTATTTGCAGGATCAAAAGATATTTTATTGGCAAGGTCACAAGTATGACAAGTAAAGCATGCTAGTGGGTCCTAGACTACCCGGACATGGCATAATAGTAGCTACGCCACGAACTCCCGTCACCTCGTGCGTACGTAGCCCCCGCAGATAGTAGCACGTATTTAATTAGTTCACCTATAGGGACAATTCCCCCTCACAAAGTTACAAAGGGGACTTATCTCTCTCTGAAACTCCATAACCGGTTTCCAAGCCCTTCCGACGACTCCAATTGATGCACAACACCCCAAACTAACCAAAAATGACAAACCAATGAAAATATACTATAATATTTTTTTAACAATTCAAATTATATAAATCCCCAACTCCGCTCAAGGAACTGACCAAAATGCTCTCGGGCCCACGTGCCCGTTTTCCGAAATTTCTCGAAGATAAACTCTACCCATAGCTTTACTAGCTAAAATATACAATTTACTCAAATATTCGTGCTCAATTCGTGGTAAAACCCCAAATTACCAATTTTTTCTAGGTTTTATTCAAAATTCCATATTTTCCACAAATTCCCATACTCAAATTCGTACCTAGACCATGCATTTAACTTAAAATGAGTTGGAATAACTTACCTTGTGATCCTTGACGAAAATCCCTCCTTGAAGCTCCCCACAATCGCCCAAACCAAATGAAAATAGGAGAAAATGAGCCAAGTGCTCGGTTATAAAACATACACTGCCCAGGCCGATATTCGCACCTGCGATCCATATCTCGCACCTGCGATTCTGCAGGTGCGCCCAAACTCCCGCACCTGCGGCTTCCTCAACTCCAGCCAAAACTCGCACATGCGCCCCATTGTCTGCATCTGCGCCTTCGCAGGTGTGGAAATTACATCGCACCTGCGCTCCCAGCCAAGCCATCAAAACTCGCACGCCAAAGCCGCACCTGCGGCCAAAGCCTCGCAGGTGTTGTCACACCAGATGACAGCAACCTTAGCACTACTTCAAACTCAAAACTTGATCCATTAACCACCCGGAATCCACCAGGATCCCCCAGGGACCCCGTCCAATTAAACCAACATGTTCCAAAACATACTGGGGACCCGTTTGAGGCCTCAAATCACAACAAACAATGCCAAAATCACAAATCGCACTAGAATTCAAACTTTATGAACTTTAAATTTCAAACTTCTACATCTGATGCCGAAACCTATCAAATCATGTCCGATTGACCCCAAATTTTGTACGCAAGTCATATTTGACATTACGGACATGCTCTAACTTTCGGAGTCGCATTCCGACCCCGATATCAAAGTTTTGACTTTTGGTCGGATTTCTCAAAAACCTTCAAATTCCTATCTTTAGCCAAATGACTTCAAAATGACCTACAGACATCCGAATTCACTTCTGATCGCGCTCCCAACTACAGAATCACCATACGAAGTTGTTCCCAAACTCGGAATCCTAAACGAATATCTATTACAGTGAAATTCCTTACAGCCCAAAATTATGAAATTCTTCTAAAATTCTATCTTCCATAATATGCGCCGAAACGCTCCCGGATTATCCAAATCCTGATCCGGACATACGCCCATCCGAAATCATCATACGAACCTGTTGGAACCTTAAAAACCTGATTCGGAGGTCGTTTACTCAAAATTTCAATCTTAGTCAATTTCTCCATCTTAAAGCTTCTGAAATGAGAATTTTCTTTCCAATTTGCCTCCGAACTTTCCGAAATTCAACTCCAACCATGCCCACGAGTCATAATACCTGAATTGGAGCTGCTCATAACTTCAAACGGCTGAACGATGCGCTAAAGCTCAAAACGACCGGTAGGATCATTACAGAACTACCTTTTCCAAGATGAATTGGGATAAATGGACCGCGAAAATACACTGGCGCGACGCGTCATGCGCCACCCCATGCACCACATTAGTGAGGATTTTCAAGGAGTTGATTTTTTCACTCTACGAGAATTTTGCATTAGCGCCCTGTACCCCGCTACGCATGGCTCGGGGCGGTATGCAATTTTTTCAGAGTAATTTTATTTTCTCACTTTTTGGCATCCAGACATGGTCTTCGACTCCCAAATGTGATCCTGACGTAATTTCATGGGCTCTTACTCAGACTTCAAAGCTCCAACTTGTTCAGATTAGCTCCAAATTATCTTTATAGCTCAGGATCACTTCCTATAGGGCAAAAAATACATAATAAGTGCAATACACTAACATTTAATCTCAAACACAAGTAAAATACAGTAATTGGAGTGTAAACGATGACTAAAACGCGGGATTCTAGCCTACTATCAACACCTCACACTTAGACCATTGCTCGTCCTCGGGCAATCAAACTGCACTTCACATAGAGATGCTCTTCTTATCAGAAAACGTCCCTAACGTATCATGCCAAGAATATTTAAAACAGACTAAGCACCCTATCATAACATCATAATCTCAAGACTTGACTCAAAAGCATCACGCATCTTCACAACATGCCCACTTACTCTAACACAGAGGCCAAAGAATTTATCTTACATTCGCAAATCATGTGCCCTCACACAAATAATAGAGAGAAGTTCCACACACGATTAATTCAAGAGCAAATAGGAACTCAAAATAGAAAGAATTAACTCACTCTGAAATAGAATTCATGTGCCACAAAATACGTACCATAGGCTTGCCCGTAGTATAATACTCTACTAATTGAGCTCAGTCAGTCAAGGATCAAGTAGGATTTTATTTTGGTTGTAATGTAGGTTGCGGGACGAGTAGAATAGATTTGGATACAATGACTACACCTCCCTGCGCACTTTAATACATATACATTAATAACTCAAACACCACACTTATGTTGAACCAAACCCCGGCATTCATTCATAATAGCATCAAGCTTCCAATAACTTTAAGCACAAACAAGATGAGAACTACCACTAACATGGAATAATTTTTTCCTTTCTTTTTAATCAAACTCTTTTTCCTTTTTAATTCTCTACAAATGGCTCTTATTAGTTTTCAAACAGTGCACCTTTCTCCTTTTTATGTAGTTCCACTCAAAAACACGACCATACCTCACTTAGCTTTTACAAGCTCATACAAATTAAAGTGCTCAAGAGAGTTCGAAGGATCAAACAGATAGTCAATTCAAACAAAGTTGATCAGGCTTGTAATATGGTTGCCAAAGAAAATAAGATTACATGCTCAAAAGGGCTAACTAGGATAAAAATAATTAGGTGGGTCTCAGACATATAATTGGCTCAACAAAGAAATGCCTATATCACTTCTTAGACTGAACAAGACTACTATTTTGCTTTGAAAACATATGGGGAAAGTTCTAGACATCACTGAAATGCACAAAATATCAACAAAAACCTCACTCACACATGTTCACATAACTCACTTAGGTTTGGATCTATCCCGACTCTCTAGTCAAAGCGGTTAAGAAAATTTACAATCATACAAATTAAGGCACTTATTTAAGAGTCAAGAAATGATCCTAGGCATCACACTAAGGTACTCACCGCTCTCAAGGAACAAAATAAATCAAGAAAAGTCATCCCCATTTAATACATAGCACAAGACTTCACTAATCCTAATAAAAGAGAAACTAACTACACCGGTTTAACAAAAATCCTTGAAAAAGAACTGCGACACAAAGAAAAATCAAGGAGTAATTTTTAGCCTACCTAAAAAAATATTTTTTGTTCAACTTTGATTCTCAAGATGACAGTTGAGGAAATCCATCACCAGAAAAAGTAAAAAAAAAAAATTTCAAAAGAATCAAAAGAAAAGAAACGACTACAAACACACATACACATATATACATTCCCTACACCACACTTTAAATTGTATCATGTCCCCATGACACACAAACAAAAATTAAGAGGTAAAAGAAACTTCCTTGATTCATCTAGTCGAGGTCTAAATCAAAGTCGAAATATCCTTTGCACGCTCGACCCAGTCCACACATCCACGCAGAGAGCTTTTTTTCTGCCTTCTTTAGATACACCCCACACTTATCAGCTTGACTCTCTCCAAGTTTCTCCTTCAGGGGCCCCTTTTCTCCTTCCATCTTGAAGATCAGCCTTTCATCCCCCACTCTGAGCATGAGCTGCCTTCCTGAATATCTAGAATTGTTCTGCCCGTTGCCAAGAAGGGTCTTCCAAAATCAGCGGGACCTCCCTATTCTCCTCCATGTTCACCACAATTAAGTCTACTGGGAACACAAATTTTTCCACCCAAACTAGCATATCCTCCATTATTCCTTCCGGTATGATTGTGGTCTGATCCGCTAGCTGCAAGGACACAGGTACCGACCTGATCTCTCCAATCTCTCCCTACAATTTCCTGATAATAGACAAAGGCATAAGATTAATGGAAGCACCTGAATCACACAAAAATAAATTTAATTTAGTATTTTCTAAAGAGCAAGGTATAGTAAAACTCCGTGGATCTCCACATTTTTTAGGGAGCTTGTTTTGCAAGATGGCACTACAATGCTCTTTCAACTTGACAACCGGTGTCTCCTTCACATTTCACTTCTTGGACAATATCTCCTTTAAATTTAGCATAAGCTGGTATTTGTGAAAGCACCTCTGTGAAAGGTATATTCACATGCAACTACTTGAACGCTTCTAGAAAGCGCTCGAATTGTTTGTCCAACTTCTCTCTTCTTTACTTATGGGGGGAAGGTAGAGATGGCATGTATTTGCTCTCTTCAGTCTCATTATTTGTTGCATTATCATCTCTTTTTTTTTTCTGAGCTCTAATTTTCCCCTTCTTCTTGAGATCATCTTCTACCATCCCTGCACCTTTTTGAATGTCATCATTTTTCTGCTCTTCCACAATCTCCACCTGTCTTTCAATCGGCTTATCCTTTTTCTTTGCTATAGGATCCTCCAACTCGTGCCCACTCCTCAAAGACACCGCATTTATTGTCTTTTTTGGATTTCTTTCATTATCAGCAGGGAGCATCCCAGGGACCCTCTCAAATAATAGAGTAGCTAGTTGCCCAACCTGTCTTTCCAAGTTTCGAAAAGCCATCCCCAGTTCTTTGATAGCTGCACCATGTTCCCGTATAGCTGAGTTATGAGTTTCAAGCATATCATATGTCTTGATAATAAAATCCTCTATTAGATCTTCCATTCTAGAATAATTAGACTGTGGAGGATGATATTGCTGCCTCTGCTGATTTTGAAAGCCTGGAGCTCCTTGTCCCTGGTAATTGTCTCTATCAAAGCTTCCTACAACATTTACCACATCATCTGCAACTAAGGCCTGACATTCATGTGTTGGATGACCCACTCCACAGAAATCACAAACTTGTGATGGTTGGCTCTGGGCCTTGGCTAAGGTCAACTTTCTTATCTCTTTGGACATGGCGTCTAGTTGGGCTTGAACTACGGTGTTAGAGTCTACTTGATGAACCCCAACTGATCTTCTTCTACCATTACTCTCAGCAGGCCACTGGTTAGCATTTTCAGAGAGCTCATCAAGAATTGCCACAATCTCCTCAGGAGTCTTTTTCATTAAAAGACCTCCAACTGTAGTGTTTAGAGTTTGCCTTGATGGAGGCGTCAGTCCCATTATGCTGACACTTCCTCACTATCTCCTTGAATCTTACCCAAGCCTCGAAAACTAGTTCAGTGTCCGTCTAGAAGAAGTTGTGAATTTCCCTTCTGAATTTCATTATTTTTGCAACTGAGAAGTATTTGTCGAGAAAATTTATAGTCATATATTCCCATGTCCTCATCGACCCCATGATAAACTACGAACCCAGTGTTTCACGTAATCCTTAAGTGAAAAGGGGAATACCCTTAAGTATATTGCATCTTTTGACACTCAGTTGTATTGGAAGGTGTTCATGATTTCCTCAAAATCCATCAAAATGAGTGTTAGGATCTTCATCCCTCTAAAGACACAGTTATTCCGGATAGTTGAAGCAAGCCTTGCTTCAACTCGCAATTGTTCGCTGCTACTGATGGAGGTCTGACACTGGACAGTTCCTGATTGTAAACTGTTCTGGCATAATCACTCAATGCTCTACCAGGCCTGGGTACCATATTCTTGAACTATTTTTTAATCAACAGTCGATTCAGATTGAATCTTCAAGCCCCATCATCATTGATGGTCTCCTCACCAACTCCACGGGCTGCCTCATCTGCTATTCTTGCAGCTTTGCTCTATGTTGTGATGCCTCTCTTGCAGCTAAATCTACCTTATCGTCACTGTTATTAGCCATTTGTTCTTGGGTTGAAGGTTTCCCCAAGAAATATTTGGTGAACTCTTTCTCTGTTCTCAGTTGCCGCAGCGGGAAAGAAACCCATGAAGAATGAAAATAAAAAAAATTCCTGAATTAGCACCCAAAACTATTTTGAACCCTATTGATTGCTAACCTCGTAAATAGCGCCAAAATTTGACGAGCACAAAACACAACACAAAATTATTGTTAGCTAGTCAAAGATAGTATAGTAAAATATCGTCTCCATAGGGATTGCATTTAAACAATTGTTCGAATAATTTCTGGTTTAATTGCTATTCAGGAGGATCAACACTTGAGTTAAATGATTATGAACTATGTTTAACTACTAAAGTAAAGCAATTGAAAATTGACTGCAAAGAACTAGAGATTAAATGGGTTGCTTTCTTAAATAATGTGAGGAATAAGGGTTTGACAGGATAGGTGCAAGATAGCTATATGAGATTTAACTCTAGTTTAATTCACTCTAATGTTTTAATGATTCTCACGAATTCATTTGATGATTAGTTCAAACGTGTAGTCAAGACTCCTCTCTCTATTAAACCTTAACTCTACGAGGTGAACTAATATAAGCACTGTGAAAGTATGCAAGCATGCGTTAACGGATTAGTATTTAGGAAAATGTCTCTCGAATATTCTTGTAACTTGATTTAATCAACAATTCAACAAGATCTTTCGGTTATTTAAGAGAATCAATCAATTAAATCAAACAAAATAATTCAAAGATAATCACCAAGCTATTCCTCTTTCGATTAAATAAACCGGTGAATAAAGTTGCAACAATTCAAAACTCCACAACCGAATTCAAGCAAGAACTGGAATACATTCCACAATTAATTATCAAAATACCATATATGTCAAACCCCAAGGTGAAATACTCCATAATGATGGAGTAAGTCATCACAAATATAATTACAGAACAAGAAAGCATCAATCTAACGTCTCAATCCAAACTCATGTATTGAATTGATGGAAAGATGGTGAAATCTTGTGTCTTGTAGCCTCCAATGCTCTCTCAAATCTTCCAAGGTCAAAATTCCTCTAAAATACGTGTTTTTGGTGTATTTATATACCATGTAGGAACGGATCTGGACGAAACTACCTTTCCAAGCTGAATTGGAACAGTTGGACCGCAAAATACACTGGTACGGCGTGCCATGTGCCGCCCTATGCGCCACATTAGTGAGGATTTTCAGAGAGTTAATTTTTTCACTCTGTAGGAATTTTTCACTAGTGCCCTACTCCCCGCTACACATGACGCGGAGCGGCAGTGCAATTTTCTCAGAGTAATTTTCTTTTCTCACTTTTTGACATCCAGACATGGTCCTCGACCCCCGAACATGATCCTGACTTAATTTCTTGAACTTTTACTCAGAATTCAAAGCTCCAACTTGTTCAAATTAGCTCTAAATTATCTTAATAGCTCGGAATCACTTCCTGCAAGGAAAAAACACATAATAATTGCAATACACTAACATTTAAGCTCAAACACAAGTAAAATATAGTAATTAGAGTGCAAATTATGACTAAAACACGAGATTCTATCCTACCATCAAAATACTTGGCGTACCTCCCGTGATCAAAGGTGTGGATATTGACAGGTATTCACAGCAACCTTGGAAGCCAAGCATAGTACCTCTACCGCCGCATTCACTACCGGCGTGAAAGGTAATGATTTAACCAAGTAGGAAACCGAATCAGTTTTGGTTAAAAAGTTTGGCAAAACACTCACAAAAGGAACGTTAACATGGTTTTATATTTTACCTGAAACCTCTATTGATTTATTTATAAAAGCACATCAGGGAGCTAAAAAAATTGAAAAAAATGATGGAAGACATCTTTAAGGTTAAACAAGTGAATACAGAATTGCTCACGGAATTCGTAGATAGATTTCAGCGGGAGAGGATGATGTTGCCTTGAATACGTGATAACTGGGCGGCTACGACATTCACGAAAAATTTGAACGCGAAAAGCTCAGAAGCCACGATGACGTTAGAAGAAAGTTTACGAGAAATACCTTCAACAACTTGGAATGATGTGTACAATAGATACAGTATGAAGCTGCAGATAGAAGAAGATACAGTTGCACAATCAAGGTCCAATGAAAGATCAGGTTCGAGACGCTCAGAATTAGAAATAAGGTCCAATAAAAATAGGTATGTGCCATATATGGAACCTGCGGGGCGAGACTCTCGATCTAAATAGGAGAATACACGATTTGATTCAAGATCAAGGAAAAAAGACGCATGTTCTTCATCCAGGTTCAAAAAAGAGTGGGACGCCCTAAGCAATGATTCCAGTATGCAAGAAAGAATAGGGATTACAACTTTAACATCAACACCTATGAATTAGTGGGTATTTTATGAGTTATGGGAGATATGGTGCGATGGCCAGAAGAAATGAGATCAAATCCGAACAAAAGAAACCCAATTTTTTTGTGCGAGTTTCATAATGAGCATGGCCATAGAATAGCAGATTGCAAGCTTTGCAAGGAAAGGTCGAACATTTATTGAAGCAAGGTTATCTTAATGATCTATTCAGTGAGAAAGGGAGACAATGATACATGAAGAACATGTAGGAACCCCTAAAAACCTCTACCACCAAAAAGAACAGTCAACGCCATAACTGGAGGAGATTAGGTCAATGGAATAACATATACAACCGTAAAAAAGACATCAAAAGTCATTGTTACTCACGAAAAGCGAGTGCGCCAAGTCTTGGATGGCGACAGTATAACATTCGATGATGAAAACGTGGATGGCTTGATGATTCCTCACAACGATGCACTGGTAATATATTTACTTGTACATGATACTAACGATAAGGTCATACCAAAAGCACTATCATTGTCTAGGTTTGATAATTCAAGTGTTGTTACAAAAGGGGAAGTTGTACTTACCACATTTGTAGAAGGGGTCATCAAAGATACAAATTTCTAGGTGATAGATGCGGACATGGACTATAATATAATTTTGGGAAGACCATGGATTCATGATATGGACGATGTCCCATCCACATTGCATCAAGTTACAAAATTTCCTTTAGAATGGGGAATCCATTGAATCCGCAGAGATCAACAAACTTCTCAAAGTATCAACTCAATGGTGATTGCAAGCATAGTAGCCGATGATGCAGATGAGAATTAGCAATTACACAATTTAATTGAGGACTCGAGACCCGATGTGATTCAAGAGCCAAAGGAAAATGAGATCATTAAAAACCCATTGAGGAGCTCGAATATGTATATTATTTGTCCACTGGCCTAACCAAAAAGTTTACGTCAGAGAAAATTTGAGCCTAGAAATGAACAGGTAAGTTAATTGAATTTTTACGTGCTAATGCATATTTATTTGCTTGGACGCACTTACATATGACAAGTATACCACCGTAGGTGATGACTCATAAGCTAAATGAGGATCCACTACACCCACCTGTCAAGCATACGAAAAGGAAGCAAGGTTCCTTCAAGAATCAAGAGATCCAGGATGAAGTACAAAAGCTTTTGAAAATTGGTTCAATACGAGAGGTAAAATACCCCGACTGGTTAGCTAACACCGTTGTGGTTCCAAAAAAGAATGAAAATGGCGAGTTTGCGTAGACTATATTGATTTAAATAAGGATTGTCCTAAAGATTCATTTTACTGCATATAGATTAGTTAATTGATTTTACTGCAGGTCATGAGCTTTTAAGTTTTTAGATGCATATTCAGGATATAACCAAATATAAATGGACTCTATAGATGAAGAAAAAAATTTGTTTATCACAGACAGGGGGACTTATTGTTACAAAGTCATGCCATTTGGCTTGAAAAATGCTGGAGCCACATATCAAAGATTGGTAACTAAAATGTTTCGAGAACACCTAGGAAAAACCATAGAAGTCTACAAAGACGATATGTTGATCAAGTAAACACAGGCATGACATAATTTTCAAGACTTTTCCAACACCTTTGAGATTCTCCGCAAGTACAATGGGAAATAAAACCCAAAAAGTGTGCTTTTGGTGTGGCCTCGGGTAAGTTTTTAGATTTTCTTGTTTCTGACAGAGATATTGAAGTGAATCCCGTACAGATCAAAGTTATTGAGGAAATACAAGATATACTCACAAGAAAGAAAGAAGTGTTGAGAATAACAGGCAGGATAGCAGCTCTGGGGAGATTTATATCAAGGTCATCTAGAAAAAATATTTAAATTATTTTCAATGCTGAAAAAGCAAAATCAGTTTGAATGGACTGACGAATTCCAACAAGATCTAAAGGACTTAATGTCATAACTATCAAATCCTCCCCTGTTAGCCAAACCAAAAGACGGTGAAAGATTGCTCATTTACCTTAATATGTCGGAACTAGTATGTTAGTAAGTCTTTACTAGATGTTGAGACACGATATCCACACCTAGAAAAGATTGCTTTGGCTTTAATTATGGCATCGAGAAAGTTACGACCTTACTTTTAGTGTCATCCTATTTATGTTATAATTACTTTCCCATTAAGAAACATTCTACATAAACAGGAATTTTTAGGTAGATTAGCTAAATGGTCAATAGAACTCAGTGAGTATGATATCATATATCAACCAAGAACTCCAATAAAACCGTAGGTGTTAGCAGATTTTGTAGCGTATTTTAGCACGAACTTAGTTCCTGAAGCATAGAAAGAACTACAAGTGTTTACCGGAACTAATCCGGGGACTTAAACCCTATTTACTGATGGTTCCTTAAATGTTAAAGGAGCAGGTTTAGGTATTGTTTTAATTCCACCCCCAGGTGATGTCATAAGACATGCAATAAAATGTTATCCAATCACTAACAATGAGGAATAGTATGAAGTTGTGATTGCAGGCTTGGAACTGGCACGAGAACTCGGTATCAAACAAATTGTGATCAAAAGTGACTTACAACTGGTGGTTAATCAAATGCAGTGGGCTTACGTGGAAAGAGAGATGTGAATGCATCAATACCTCGAAAAGGTACGAGAATTGCTTAGATAATTTCAGACATGGAAAGTCGTGCAAACACCCAGGGAGGAAAATGCAAAAGAAGACGTGTTGGCAAATCTACCGTCTGTCGCAGATGCAACAAATGCAGAAAATGCTATTGTGGTACATTTGTTTCATTCCGCAGTTGATCAAATCTAGAGCGAGGTAAATTTCAATAATTTAACTTGGAATTGGAGAAACAAATTTGTGAACATTTTGTAATATGGTATTTTGCCCAAGCATAAAAAGAAATCTCAATTGTTATGATTAAAGGTTGCCCAATACTATTTAATTCGTGGAAATTTATATCACAAAATGTTTGGTGGACCTTTAGCACGGTGCCTCGGACCATCACAAATGAAATATGTAATGAGAGAAGTACATGAGGGGCATTGTGGCAATCACGATGGGGGAAGATCGTAGGTGAAGACATTAATAAGGGCATCATATTATTGGCAAAAAATGGAATAAGAAGCAGAAAACTTTGTAGCCAGGTGCGATAAATGTCAGCAATATGCTAATAACATGCATCGACCAGCGGAGCTCTTGCATTCATTATTTCACCACGGCACTTCATGAAATAGGGCATGGACACCGTAGGTCTGTTGCCTCAAGCTAAAGGAAAGGTACGGTTTCTGTTGTTTTAACAGATTATTTCTTAAAATAGGTAGAAGCAAGTGCGAGAAAAAGAAGTTATGGATTTCATGTGGCAAAATATTATATGCCGATTTGAAGTTCCAAAGGACATTGCATGCGACAATGGCCTACAATTCATAGGCGTGAAAGTCACAAAGATCTTCCAAAGTTGAAAGATTAAACGAATTACTTCCGCATCTTATCACCCAGCGGCCAATGGGAAAGCTAAATCGACAAGGTTATCATCAACAACTTAAAAAAGAAATCGGAAGAGTCAAAAGGCAAATGGATAGAGGTATTACTCAGAGTGTTATGGGCTTACCGAACAACAACAAAAACTAGTATGGGTGAGACTCCATTTTCACTTGTATATGGAGCAGAAGCTTTGATTACGGTAGATATAGGTGAACTAAGTACGAGGTACACGCATACCGCTGAAGCAGCAAATGAGGAAGAGTTATGGGTAAATTTGGATTTGATACAAGAAAGGAGAGAAATAGCATTATTTCAAATAGCGGCTCAAAACCATATGATTGAACGATATTATAACAGGAAAGCAAATTTGAGGTATTTCAAGATTGGGGACTTCGTCCTCAAAAAGGTGTTCCGATCAACAAAAGCGACAAACGTAGGAAAGCTTAGACCAAATTGGGAAGGCCCGAATAGGGTTAGAGGCATTGCTAGGAAATGAGCGTATGAGTTTGAAACCATGGATGGCAAAGTGTTACCATCAAATTGAAATGCAGTCCATTTGAAGAAGTACTGCTTCTAAACGAGGATAATAACCACGATCAGGTATCATGAAAGTTCAATTTTATTTTGTTCTTTTGAATTTTACTAACCATTTTAGATGATAGGCAAAAAGTTGACCCATACCAAATGATGATATTATACCCGAAAGACACGGAGAATACTGAATTATTCTCGGTCTAGGTTACAACTTTTTTGATGAAAAAAGGGTTATGCAATCATCATCTAAAAAATTATCTCCGAGTCCTGTTTGTATTTTCCTTTTTAGGGAAAGAACCAAAAGAAAGGAGTTAATTCAGTGTTCGAAATTTCATATTTCAATGCTCCAACACTGGGGGGACTATGCATATAGAAGGTTACACAGGGAAGGAAGATGTAAGCCAAAGGCATAGTTCAGCTTGGAGTAAACCCTTGAAGAAACCTTGGAGATTATTCAAAAGTTTTAAAAGGCACTTATACTCGCAATAATGATGCAAGATATTCCCACGAGCTTCTAGGTTAAGGCCATAAATTTAGTCGGGGGAAAATAGACCCGGATTTGTAAACCTGCTATCATGAAAGCAATTATGAAAATGTTGTATGAACAGTTATGAAAATAATGTACATAATTTATTCATTTGAGAGTTCAAAACATAAAACTTCCTCAAATTATTTCTCTTTTCATGTATAATTCATGTTTCATATATTTGCACCAATATGAAGATGAGATGCCATCTTCATCAGTGTTGTTAATATATAATGGCCCTCCTTTATAAAATTCTGTGTACATCAAAGTCACAATCTATTAAAGCATTTTAAGTGCAAGAGTAAGCTCAAATATTAAAAGGGAAGAAAGAGTAATATGCTACAAAAAATATATAGATATTTATATTGTAACCCTAAAGAAAAGGGCGGTATTGATATCATAACCCAAAAAAGACTGGGTAGTAAAACCTTCCAAAAAGTTGTCCAAAAAACAAAAAAAAAACACAAGGCAGTTCCAAACAAAAACCAACAAACAAACACTTTCAACAGAAAGTGTGAAAAAGTAAAAAACTAAGGAGCATCATAAACAGGAGAAGAAGGATCGGCTTGGGGAGAAGAGGGTTGAATATCAGCTTCACCAAGAGTAAGTCTATCTTAATCACCCTTAGAACATTCGTCTTCAGGTGTGGAAAAGCTTTGACATTGCTGAGTCTGTTCAATTGTTTCTATAGCCTTAGTAATCCCAGTGTTAAGGTCAAAACCTTCCTAACTGGATTCAGTTAAAATCTTGAGACAAGTGTTCAAAAAATCCCAACTAACACCCAATGATGACTTATCCTCGAGGGTTTCATAATCCTTCTCCCACTGCTCAATTTCAGCCTTCAATTCTTCTTTTTCTACCTCCGAGGCTTCATAAGGTGTCCTCAAAGGAGCAACAGAACTTTCCAGGAACTCAAGTTTACTTGTTGAGGCACGGAGATCTTCTAGAGCTTGGGTAAGCATCTGAACTAGATCACCCATGTAAACCTCTTTCTGATTAAAGAGCTCTTTCAACTCTTTATCTCTTCAGTAGGCTTGGAAAGTTGTTCAACAAAAGAGGATTCTAGTCTATCCTTATCTTTCTCAACTTGACTGGAAGAATCTTCTAGAACAGCTAACTCGGTGAAGACCATCCTCAGTTGTTTCTCTAAAGATCCTTTTTCCTCTGCAAGAACGTCCTTCTCCAACTGAAGATCTTCAAATTGTTCTCTCTAGTTATCATCCTCGGTGCAAAACTCAATTAGTTGTTGGTCAGTGCAAGAGATCCTCTTCATATGCTCAGTGCCTATCAAATTAATCTACAAAAAAGGGCAAAATCAGAAAATTTACAGATGAGGAAAAGGAAGGAAGAAAATATAAGTAAAGTTGTACCTTTGTAATGACTCGGTCGGTCGTTCCATGATATTTACCCCATTTCCCCCATTTCTGCATTTTTTATGTATTTCTAGCATGTTTCTATTGTGTTGGGTCAGTTGGTTTGGGTCCGGAGTGACTATGGTGAGACTTGAGGTATTTAGTCTCTTAAAGTAGCCTAATAGATGAGAAAGTCAACTGAGAGTTGGCTTGTTGGTAAACGACCTCGGAATGCAAATTGTATGGTTCGGATAGCTTCATTAGGTGATTTGGGACTTAGGAGTGCGTTCAGAATATTTTTGTGATGTCCAGCGTAGAATTAGGCTTGAATTGGCGAAAGTTAGTTTTTGGCGATTTCCGGTCGCCAGTGGAAAATAGGCTATCGGGGCCAGAATGGAATTCTAGAAGTTTGAGCAAGTTTGTAATGTCATTTTGGATATGTTTGCGAAATTTCAAGTCAATCGGAGGTGTTTTGGTTGGTTTCGGCGTAGTTGGAAAAATTTAGAAGTTTCAAAGTTCATAGGCTTGAATTTAATGTAATTTTGGTGTTTTCGTGTTGTTTTTGGCGTTTCGAAGGCTCGACTAAGTTGGAATAATGGTATGGGGTGTGTTCGTACGTTTGGTTGGGGCCCCGAGGGGCTCGGGATTGATTTCGCGTGATTGGTGGGGTTTTGAACTTGGAAAATTTGCAGAAATTGCTACTGGTGTGATTTTCTTGTGTTGGCCGCACCTGTGGATGGGTAGCCGCAGGTGCGATGGGCAGTGCGCATGTGTGAAAAAGGCTAGGCAGGGGATTTTCTGCAGGTGCGACATTTTGGCCGCACCTGCGAAGCCGCAGGTGCGGAGGATTGGCCGCAGGTGAGGATTTGGTCCGTTAAGTGGGATTCCGCTGGTGCGCACCTGGGACCGCAGGCGGGACTAAATGTCCGCAGGTGCGTAAATGCTGGCAGAAACAGTATAAAAAGGGCCTCCGCGAAAATTCTCTCATTTTCACCATTTTTGCATGCGGGAAGAGTTCTTTGAAAGAAATTTGAAGAAGGGAACTCGTGATTCTTCAGTGAAGGTAAGTTTTCTGGTTACTAACATCGTTTCTATGCTATTTTGTTCGGATTAGACTTGAAAATTTAAGGATTTTAGTAGGAAAAAGGTTGGGAAGAAGGGGTGGAAAATTGGAATTTCATTTGGCAATTTTAGTAGGCAATTGTGGTCCGACTTTGATGTTCTTGGTATGTACGGACTCGTGGGAGGATAAGGGTTCTTGTGATGTAAATTTTATCAAATTCCGAGACGTGGGCCCGGGGCTCGGGATTGGCCGAATTTCGAGTTTCTTGTATAATTTGATAGTTTTCGATTGGGTTGTGTTCCTTTGGTATATATTAATGATGTTAAACTGGTTTTGTCTAGATTCAGAGCAATCGGGAGGCAATTCGAGGGGAAATAGCATAGCGGACTAGTATTGTGGTTCGGTAGAGGTAAGTAATGGTTATAAATCTTGTCCTGATGGTATGGAACCCCGAACTACATATTTTCTTACTAATTTTGGAATGGTGCACATGTCGGATGACGACTATGTGACGCGTACTGATTTTGAGATTGGACTAGGTCCTCTCCGCGGCAACTAATGAGTTGCATATTTTTGTCAAAACCTTATGTTAAATCATAATCTAATGATTGTTGAAATATTTGGGCTATAAGTTGTGTTGGGGCCTCGTGTCGATCTGTTAAGACCCCTTGGGGGATTTTTACTGTTGTTTTACCTCACTATTGATTGATGATTTCACTCAGCCGCATAGTGCTTACTATTTTTGAAAATCAGCATGATTTACACCACTTTGAGATTTAAACTGATGTTTTGGGTCGAGTACCTTGTTTTACTGATTCGCCCGAGGGGACTTTTGAGTGGTTCTGCTGAGTGAGGCCGAGGGCTTGATTGTGAGGTGTTGAGTGATGGTGAGGTGATGAGTGATATTAGAGCTTGGGCTGAAGGAGCCCCTCCGGAGTCTGTACACACCCCCAGTGAGCGCACAGAGTGCCAAGTGACGAGTGATTTGGGAGGCATGAGTGACTGTGAGGTGTTGAGGGACTGATTATGAGTGACTATGAGGCATGCATGAGGGGCTGATTATGATACATGTTTTGCCCGAGGGGCCTCTATATGATTCATTTCATTTTCATACTAAATCTTTCGATTTGAAATTGTTGAAAAACATTCATTCTTCAAAGGATTTTTCTGAAGTTGGTTTTAAGGCATGATGATTTCATATATCTATGTTATACTATTGGAAAGTAAGGCTGTGTATATTGTGATTTGATGGCATTGATTTTATGTGTTTCCTTGCCGCTTATACTTGATTTATTTTCATTACTACCGAGTTGGCGTACTCACATTACTCCCTGCACTCATGTGTGCAGATTCAGGTGCAGATATCGAGCATTAGCCATTTATTCCGCGCATAGCTGGATTGCGTGATATAGAGGTAGTTGTTCAGCATCCGCAGCATCTCTGTTATTCCCTTATTGTTGTATCTAGATTTCATTCGGTGGTTTTGTGATATGATAGTATATTTTGGCTTATTCTTCTAGATACTTATGACTTGTTGGCTCCAGGTTTTGGGGTTGGTGGCACTGTTTATTGGCCTGCTTTATTTAGTAAGTTCTGTATATTTATGAAATGCTTGGATTTTGATTGGGATTTTGAAAGAAATTGGGAACATGTGGTTATTGGCTAGCCTAGTTCCACGATAGGCGCCATCACGGACAGTTTAGGATTTGGGGTCGTGACAGTTTGGTATTAGAGCCTAGGTTACATAGGACTCAACGGTCATGAGCAGGTTTGGTAGAGTCTTGCGGATCGGTATGGAGACGTCTGTACTTATCTTCAAAAGGCTGCCGAACTTTTAGGAAATATTTCTATCTTTCTTGAACTCTTTCTTGCTGATTTATTGATTCTTGAAATCTGAACTTACATTGTTTCATTCTCTCACAGATGGTGAGGACACGCCATACCGATCAGAGTGACCAGTCACCGGCTAGACCAGCGAGAGTTCGAGACCGCGGTCGAGGACACAGTAGAGGTAGGGGCCAGCCCGCGCAGTAGCCGGGGCAGTACCACAGGATCCCCCTATCGATCATGATCAAGTTCCCGCTGATGGTGTCCCAGCAGGACATGCTCGGGCACAAGCAGTGCCTACGGTTATTCCGGGTCTTCAGGAGACCCTGTCTCAGATATTTGACAGTATGCACCAGTTTGGCTCAGGCAGTCGCCATGTCTTCTACTGCCACCACAGCTCAGGCCGAGGGAGGAAATCAGACTCCACTTGCCCGGGCACCTGAGCAGGCTGCAAAGGGTATTCAGGCACCAGGAGAAGCCCCAGCTCAGCCAGTTGCTCTGGTCCAGGATTATATGGTCCCTACTATGCCTGAGGACGAGCAGCGCAGGTTGGAGAGATTCAGCCTCCAACTTTCAGCGGTTCAGAGGGCGAGGATGCCCAAGTATTTCTAGATAAATACCAGAGGATATTGCGTACCGTGGGTATTTTGGAGACCAGTGAGGTCTCATTTGTTACATTTCAGTTTGCGGGTGCCGCCTTTACCTGGTGGGAGTCATTCGAGAGGCGTAGGCCGGTTGGTTCAACACCTCTCACCTGGCAGCAGTTCTCCACGATCTTTTTGGAGAAGTATGTTCCTCAGTCCCACAGATAGGAGCAGCGCTGGCAGTTTGAGAACCTGCGCCAGGGAGAGTTATCAGTTACTCAGTACGAGATGAGGCTCTTTGAGTTGGCTAGGCATGCTTCTGAGATTGTCCCTACTGATAGGGAGAGGGTGAGGAATTTTGTAGATGGACTTTCTTATCAGCTTTGATTACTTATGACTCGGGAGAGAGTATTGGGTGCTTCATTTGAGAAGGTTGTTGACATAGCTCAAGATATTGAGTTCATTCGCCGCCAGGAGTGGGAGGAGAGGGAGGCCAAGAGGCCTCATGGTTCGGGTAGTTCCAGTGGTGCTCCCTTTAGGGGACAGTTTCAGCAGGGTAGGGGCCATTCATTCAGGCCACCTTAGTCAGGCCGCCCAGCATATAGTGGTGCATCTTCGGGGCAGGGTCCCCGTGGTCTCAGTAAGGCCGTGCTTCATTTGGTGCCCTCCCAGCTCAGAGTGCAACTCGAGCACCCCCAGTTCAGGGTTCTTCTATGCATGAGTCTTCCAGTGGCCGTATGGGTGCTAGGGGTTTCTATCAATCCCTGCCTCCAGCTCCAAGGAGTTGCTTTGATAGTGGAGAGTTCGGGCACGTATGGAGGCAGTGTCCCCATCGTTCCGGTGGATCTTCTCAACAGAGGGGCCAGCCCTCGACTTCAGCTCTAGTTACTTCATCACCCGCCCAAGCAGCCAGGGGTGGTGGTCAGTCAGCCAGAGGCCGCCCTAGAGGGGGAGGTTAGGCTCGCATGTATGCATTTCCAGCCAGGCCGGATGCTATGGCCTCAGATGCCGTGATCGCAGGTATTGTCTCAGTCTGTTGCCGTGATGCCTTGGCCTTATTTGACCCTGGTTCTACATATTCCTATGTTTCTTCATATTTTGTCGGTTTTTTGGATATACCCCGTGAATCTCTAGTCACCTCTGTTCATGTGTCGACTCTGGTGGGTGATATTGTTGTTGTGGACCGTGTGTATCGGTCGTGCATGATGTCTATTAGGGGTCTGGAGACCCGAGTGGACCTACTGTTACTCATCATGGTCGATTTTGACGTGATATTGGGCATGGATTGGTTATCTCCGTGCCATGTTATTCTTGATTTTCACGCTAAGACCGTGACCTTAGCTATACCGGGGTGTCCGAGGGTTGAGTGGAGAGGTTCTTCCAAGTATATGCCTAGCCGGGTGATTTCTTACCTGAAGGCTCAACGCATGGTTGAGAAAGGGTGTTTATCTTATTTGGCCTTTGTGAGGGATGTCGGTGGTGATACTCCCGCTATTGATTCAGTTCTTGTGGTCCGTGACTTTCCGAATGTGTTTCCTGCAGACCTGTCAAGCATGCCACCTGACAGGGATATTGATTTTGGCATTGATTTGGTGTCAGGCACTCAGCCTATTTCTATTCCACCTTATCGTATGCCACTAGCGGAGCTAAAGGAATTGAAGGAGCAGCTTCAGGAACTCCTGGATAAGAAGTTCATTCGGCCTACTGTGTCACCTTCGGGTGCACCGGTGTTGTTCGTGAAGAAGAAGGATGGGTCTATGCATATGTGTATCTCGGCAGATAAATAGGGTTACGGTGAAGAACCGGTATCTCTTGCTCCGCACTGCTGATTTGTTTGACCAGCTTCAAGGGGCTAGAGTGTTTTCCAAGATTGATTTGAGATCTGGGTAATATCACATGAGGATTCGGGATTCTGACATTCTGAAGACTGCTTTCAGGACCAGATATAGTCATTGTGAGTTCTTGGTTATGTCATTTGGGATGACTAATTCCCCAGATGCGTTCATGCAATTGATGAACAGCGTGTTTCAGCCTTACCTTGATTCCTTCGTAATTTTGTTCATTGATGACATCCTGGTTTATTCTCATTGCCAGGAAGAGCCTGCTCAGCATTTGAGAGTTGTGTTACAGAGGTTGAGGGAGGAGAAGCTTTATGCAAAATTCTCCAAGTGTGAGTTTTGTCTTGGTTCGATAGCTTTCTTAGGGCACGTGGTGTCTAATGAGGGTATTCGAGTTGATCCAAGTAAGATAGAGGCGGTGCAGAGTTGGCCCAGACCGTCCTCAGCTACAGAGATTAGGAGTTTCCTTGGTTTGGCGGGATATTACCGTCGCTTTGTGAAAGGATTTTCTTCTATTGCTTCGCCTTTGACCAGATTAACCCAGAAGGGTGCTCCATTCAAATGGTCTTATGAGTGTGAGGAGAGCTTTCAGAAGCTCAAGTCAGCATTGACTACAGCTCCAGTACTAGTTTTGCCTGTTGGTTCGGGTTCTTACACAGTTTATTGTGATGCTTCTAGAGTTGTCTTGGGAGCGGTATTGATGCAGGATGGTAGGGTGATTTCCTACGCGTCCAGACAGTTGAAGGTGCACGAGAAGAATTATCCAGTGCACGATTTTGAGTTAGCTGCCATTGTTCATGCCTTGAAGATTTGGCGGAATTATTTGTATGGAGTGCAGCGTGAGATCTTCACTGATCATCGTAGCTTGCAGTATCTGTTGAGGCAGAAGGACTTGAATTTGCGTCAGAGGAGATGGTTAGAGCTCCTCAAGGATTATGACCTCACTATCTTATATCACCCGGGGAAGGCCAATATAGTGGCTGATTCCTTGAGTTGCAGAGCCGAGATTTTGGGGAGTCTATCCTACCTTCCAGTAGCATAGCGGCCATTAGCCCTTGATGTTCATGCCTTGGCAGGTCGGTTGGTGAGATTGGATCTATCAGAGCCCCCGCGGGTGTTGGCTTGTGTAGCCTCCAGGTCTTCTCTTTACGATCAGATTAGAGCATGCCAGTATGATGATCCACATTTGCTTGTTCTTCAGGACAGGGTCCGTCGCGGTGATGCCAGGGATGTGGTTATTGGTGATGACGGGGTCATGAGGATGCAGGGCCGGATTTATGTGCCCAATGTAGATGGGCTTCGAGATTTAATTCTGGAAGAGGCTCATAGTTCGCGGTATTCCATCCATCCGGGTGCCGCGAAGATGTATTAGGATTTGAGGCAGCATTATTGGTGGAGGAGGATGAAAAAGGATGTTGTGTCTTAGTGTCTCAACTGTCAGTAGGTCAAGTATGAGCACCAGAGACCTGGTGGATTGCTTCAGAGATTTGATATTCCGGAGTGAAAGTGGGAGCGGATCACGATGGACTTCGTAGTTGGACTCCCACGGACTTCGAGGAGGTTTGATGCTATATGGGTTATTGTGGATCAGCTGACCAAGTCCGCGCACTTCATTCCGGTTGGTACTACTTATTCTTCGGAGAGGTTAGTTGTGATTTATATCAGGGAGATTGTCTGATTGCATGGGGTTCCAGTTTCTATCATTTCCGACAGAGGTACTCAGTTCGCATCTCAGTTTTAGAGAGCCGTGCAGAGAGAGTTGGGTACTCAGTTTGAGTTGAGCACAGCATTTCACCCTCAGACCGACAAGCAGTCGGAGCGTACCATTCAGATTTTGGAGGATATGTTGCATGTTTGTGTGATTGACTTTGGTGTTCATGGGAACAGTTTCTGCCACTAGCGGAATTTGCATATAATAACAGCTATCAGTCGAGTATCCAAATGGCTCCGTATGAGGCTTTATATAGTAGGAGGTGCAGATCTCCGGTTGGTTGGTTTGAGTCGGGCGAGGCTAGGCTATTGGGCACAGACTTGGTTCAGGATTCCTTGAGTAAGGCAAAGTTGATTCAGGAGCGGCTTCGCACGGCGCAGTCTAGGAAAAATAGTTATGTGGACCGGAAGGTCCGAGATGTGTCTTTTATGGTTGGGGATAAGGTGTTGCTGAAGGTGTCACCCATTAAGGGTGTTATGAGATTCGGGAAGAGGGGGAAGCTGAGTCCCAGGTTCATTGGGCCATTTGAGGTGCTTCAGAGAGTTGGGGAGGTGGCTTATAGGCTTGTTATGCCTCCCAGTTTATTGAGTATTCATCCAGTATTCCATATTTCGATGCTCCGGAAGTATGTTGGTGACCCTTCCCATGTTTTCGACTTCAGCACGGTTCAGCTCGAGGGTGATATGTCATATGAGGTAGAGCCAGTGACTATTTTGGGTCGACAGGTCAGGAAGTTGAGGTCTAAGGCTATAGTTTCAGTGAAGGTTCAGTGGAGAGGCCAGTCGGTGGAAGATGCCACCTGGGATACCGAGCGGGAGATGCGGGACAGATATCCTCACTTATTCGAGACTCCAGGTATGTTTCTAGACCCGTTCGAGGATGAACATTTATTTAAGAGGGGGAGGATGTAACGACTCGTCCGGTCGTTCCGTGAGATTTACCATGTTTCCCCCATTTCTGCATTTGTTATGTATTGCTAGCCTGTTTTTGTTGTGTTGGGTCAGTTGGTTCGGGTCCGGAGTGATTATGGTGAGACTTGAGGCATTTAGTCTCTTAAATTAGCCTAATAGTTGAGAAAGTCAACTGAGAGTTGGCTTGTTGGTAAACGACCCCGGAATGCGTATTTTATGGCTCGGATAGCTTCATTGGGTGATTTGGGATTTAGGAGTGTGTTCAGAATATTTTTGTGATGTCCGGTGTAGAATTAGGCTTGAATTGGCGAAAGTTAGTTTTTGCGATTTCTGGTCGGCAGTAGAAAATAGGCTATCGGGGTCGGAATGGAATTCCGAAAGTTGGAGCAGGTTCGTAATGTCATATATGTCTGCAAAATTTCAGGTCAATCGGAGGTGTTTTGGTTGGTTTCGGCGTAGTTGGCGAAATTTGGAAGTTTCAAAGTTCATAGGTTTGAATTTGATGTAATTTTGGTGTTTTCGCGTTGTTTTTGGTGTTTCGAAGGCTCGACTAAGTTGGAATAATGCTATGGGGTGTGTTGGTATGTTTGGTTAGGGCTCGAAGGGGCTCGAGATTGATTTCGGATGATTGGCGGGGTTTTGAACTTAGAAAATTTACAGAAATATCTGCTGGTGTGATTTTCTGGTGTTGGCCGCACCTGCGGATGGGTAGCCGCAGGTGCGATGTTGCAGGTGCGATGGGCAGTGCGCATGTGTGAAAAAGGCTAGGCAGGGGATTTTCCACAGGTGCGGAGGAATGGTCGCAGGTGCGGATTTGGTCCATTAAGTGGGATTTCGCAGGTGCGCACCTGGGACCGCAGGTGCGACTAAATGTTCGCAGGTGTGAATAAATGTCCGCAGGTGCGGAAATGCTGGCAGAAACAGTATAAAAAGGGCCTCCGCGAAAATTCTCTCATTTTCACCATTTTTTCATGCGGGAGGAGTTCTTTGAAGGAAATTTGAAGAAGGGAACTCGTGATTCTTCAGTGAAGGTAAGTTCTCTGCTTACTAACATCGTTTCTATGCTATTTTTTTCGGCTTAGGCTTGAAAATTTAAGGATTTTAGTAGGAAAAAGGTTGGGAAGAAGGGGTGGAAAATTGGAATTTCTTTTGGCAATTTTAGTAGGCAATTGTGGTCCGACTTTGATGTTCTTGGTATGTACGGACTCGTGGGAGGATAAGGTTTCTTGTGATGTAAATTTTATCGAATTATGAGATGTGGGCTCGGGGCTCGGGTTTCGCCGAATTTCGAGTTTCTTGTATAATTTGATAGTTTTCGATTGGGTTGTGTTCCTTTGGTATATATTAATGATGTTAAACTGGTTTTGGCTAGATTCGGAGCAATCGGGAGCCAATTCGAGGGGAAAGAGCATAGCGGACTAGTATTGTGGTTCGGTAGAGGTAAGTAATGATTATAAATCTTGTCCTGAGGGTACGGAACCCCGGACTACATATTTTCTTACTAATTTTGGAATGGCGCACATGTCGGATGACGACTATGTGACGCGTACTGATTTTTGGATTGGATTAGGTCCTCTCCGCGGCAACTAATGAGTTGCATATTTTACTCAAAACCTTATGCTAAATCATATTCTAAAGATTGTTGAAATATTTGGGCTATAAGCCATGTTGGGGCCTCGTGCCGATCTGTTTAGACCCATTAGGGGCTTTTTACTGTTGTTTTACATCACTATGTATTGATGATTTCACTCAGCCGCACATTCTTATTGTTTTCAAAACTCAGCATGATTTACACCACTTTGAGATTTAAACTGATGTTTTGGGTCGAGTACCTTGTTTTACTGATTCGCCCGAGGAGACTTTTGAGTGGTTCTGCTGAGTGAGGCCGAGGGATTGATTGTGAGGTGTTGAGTGATGGTGAGGTGCTGAGTGATAATAGCGCTTGGGCTGAAAGAGCCCCTCCGGAGTCTGTACACACCCCCAGTGAGCGCATAGAGTGCCGAGTGACGAGTGATTTGGGAGGCATGAGTGACTGTGAGGTGTTGAGGGACTGATTATGATTGACTGTGAGGCATGCCCGAGGGGCTGATTATGATACATGTTTTTCCCGAGGGGCCTCTACATGATTCATTTCATTTTCATACTAAATCTTTCGATTTGAAGTTGTTGAAAAACATTCATTCTTCAAAGGATTTTTCTGAAGTTGGTTTTAAGGCATGATGATTTCATATATCTATGTTATACTATTGCAAGTAAGGCTGTGTATATTGTGGTTTGATGGAATTTATTTTATGTGTTTCCTTGCCGCTTAGACTTGATTTATTTTCATTACTACTGAGTTGGCGTACTCACATTACTCCCTACACCCCTGTGTGCATATTCAGGTGCAGATATTGAGCATTAGCAATTTATTCCGCGTAGAGCTGGATTGCGGGATATAGAGGTAGATTTTCAGCGTCCGCAACATCTCTGTTTTTCCCTTCTTGTTATATCTAGCTTTCATTCGGAGGTTTTGTATTATCATAGTATATTTCTGCTTATTCTTCTAGATGCTTATGACTTGTTGGGTTTTGGGGTTGGTAGCACTGTTTATTGGCCTTCTTTATTTAGTAATCTCTGTATATTTATGAAATGCTTGGATTTTGATTGGGATTTTGAAAGAAATTGGGAACTTGTGGTTATTGGCTAGCCTAGTTTCACGATAGGCGCCATCACGGCCGGTTTAGGATTTGGGGTCATGACAACCTTAAGATAAGAATGAAAGATGTCATTCATTAAAGTCAAGGATATGTGACCCTCCAACTTCTTCTTTTCCACGGGTCCTAACAACGGTTTCAGCCATACATCAGCTTATCCAGATTTTCTCAATAATCCCACCCTCGAGGACTTCAATGATAATTTTTTTCATATCCCACCTGCTACTAGAAGGCTCAGCTTCTACATGAGGAGCAACACCGGGAGAAACCATTGGTGTAACACCATATGCAAGCATAGGGGGATTAACAGTGGGTAAAATTGGAAGGGAAGCGAGAGGTAGTTCTTCAGAAACAGGCTCGAGGCCTTCCTCACCCTCAAAGCCATGGACGAATAACCTTTCGATGGGACTTGGGGGAGTGATTGGATGAGTTACTAGCATCTTCATCAGAAATTTCTAAAGGATCACACTCTTTCTCATCAACGAGTCTGAAAGTAATCGAACTTGATAAGGGACCATGAGATACATGAGCTTCATCATATGAAACCACGCGTCTTCTGAAATGTGGCTCACCAAGGAACCTTCTTCTGCATCCTCTTCATCATCAGCCCCACGGGCTTCAAACGTTTTTCTCTTGAAATAAGAAGCCATCAAAATCTGTTCTTGAGCAAGACTTATAGAAAGCATGGACGATGGAACAGATGAGAGACTGATACCTCGAATAGCAAACCCTAAAAAAGGGTGATGAAAAAGTGATACATTAACGAGTAAAGAAGGAAAGAAACTGTGAGAATAAAGAGTACCGTGAGTCTTCACTTTCCAACCAAATTTCTGTGAAAGAAATTTCCAAGATTTTGTCCATGGGAGCCGCAGT
The DNA here is from genome assembly GCA_005239525.1 of Nicotiana knightiana. Lineage (NCBI taxonomy): Eukaryota > Viridiplantae > Streptophyta > Magnoliopsida > Solanales > Solanaceae > Nicotiana > Nicotiana knightiana. The sequence continues at coordinate 128,040 of ML421730.1, read as the reverse complement.
CAACATTTTTTCTACCCAAGCGCGGAAATCAGGAATTTTTTCAAAGTCTTCCATGGTTGCTGAAAAACGGGCGTACCAGCCACGGTCACAGTCATCCTCGGGGTTAACTCAAACCCTTTTACTTCTAGGCATGATAGAAAAGACACATTCAAAAAATAACTTAGGAGAGTGAAGATGAAGTAAGTGACATAAAGTAAAAGGAGCTGAGACTAAATCCGACAAATAGCGAAGGCATGCTGCCGCCCTCTACACAATCAGACCAAATTGGCCAAGGAAAACATTAAAATAACGACAAAACTCAATGATCACTAGGTCAATGGGAGATTTAAACCCTAAAGTTAAAAGGTAGGTATAAACTAAAGAGAAGCCAACATGTTAAGAAGTGATTCTTTTGTTGGCACCAGGAATTAAAACTGCGAAATCTAGTTTCCAATGACATTCTCGTCGAACTAAAGAAAGAAGACCCAAGTGATCAGGCTTGGGTAGTGTTCCGTAGGGTTAAGGGAATCTATAGAAGAAACTTGATTTTTTATGGCTTCATGATCTGAATCGAAATAAAACTCTTGAGGAACAATCTCAGAAACTGTAGGCTCACATATAGGTTCATTATGATCCTTATTTATATAAGAAGATCTAGGGATTAAAGGAGCCCAAGGTCCAGAAGAAGATGGTTTGGTGGAACTACTTTGAGAAGTAGAACTGCGAGTAGATAACGAACCAAGACTGCAAGTCTACCACCTCTCCTACTCCTAGCAGGGGAAGTAGAAGGATCAAGATCATCGACGATCACAACTTTGCAAGGGTCTGGTGTTGAAGAATACATGTTTAACAAAGAAAATACAGTGGAAAGGTATAGAACTACAAAGGAAGGTTAAGGTGATAAATACAGAGAAGAATGTATAAGGTTTCAAGAAATAAAAAGGGATGAAGTATTTATAAGGAGATACGACCATCATCAAAGTTGATCATTATGAAGTGTCATAATAAAACCGTCACTTCGTTACTGATGCAGCCGCAGGAAAAAAACCCTAAAAAGCGTTAAGGAACTGCAGAACAAATCAAGTGAAGCCACATGGCATGGTCATTAAATGAATATGACACACGTCGTATCAATTCTGAAGAGGGAATAATAACACTCGATTCTGAAGTATTTCCGAAAGGTTTTTATGATAAAATTGATAAAATGTGAAATTTTTGCCTTAAAAATTCGTTTGAATTGATTTCGTCAATGTTTTGAGAAAATAGACCGGCATCCATATTTTGATGGTCCCGGTGGATCCGTATGGTGATTTGGGACCTGGATGTATGCCCGGAATCCGATTCAGAGGTCCCTAGCTCGAGTTATTGATTTTTGTCAAAAATTCAAAGTTTAAAGGTTTAATGATTTTAAAGAATTGATCTATGTTTAATTTTGTTGATACCGGGTACGTATTTTGGTTTCAGATCCCGGTACATGTCCATTACTATATCTATGACCTGTCTGTCAAATTTGGTAACAAACGGAGTTGGTTTGATATTATTCGGATGTCCGGTTGTGAAAATAGAAGTTTTACATTTTTCTTGAAAATTTCATTTGATTTGGTGTCCGATTCATAGTACTAGGCATTATTTTGATGCTTTGATCGTGCGAGCGAGCTCGTATAAGGTTTGGGGACTTGTGTGCATATTTGGTTTGGAGCCCAGAGGGCTCGGGTGAGTTTTGGATAGCCTATGGACCTTTTAAACCTAGAAAATTTTTGGCTTTTCTCATTCCTGCTGGTGTCTGGTGTAAGATTCTACGCGATTATAGCCAACCGCGACCACGAAAGGTAAATAGTGACTAGGGGAAAATACTCACCACGAACGCAAGGAACAGGACGCGAATGCGGAGCAGTGGGGGGACTACCCTTTGCGAACGCGTCTACACCCACGCGAACGCGTAGATTTAGATGATTTGGGCTGGGATTTGACGGTTGCTCTATGCAAACAGAATGCAGGGATCGCAAACGTGGAGGCTAGGGCGCTAAGACTACGCGAACGCGTAGATCAACTCGCAATCGCGTAAGCCACTGAGGCTTTGCTATTCGCGAACGCGTCAGGTTCACGCAAACACAATAAATACCTGATGCCCAGTGATTAAAATCAGAACTAGTTACGCGATTTTGACATTGTTTCAAAATTTCAAAACTAGAAATCCCTAGAGGCGATTTTCACAATTTTCTTCCCCAAGTTGTTGGTAAGTGATTCTAACCGATTTTCTTTCAATTACCCATTATATTTCATAAGTTTTAAACCTAAAATTTAGGATTTTCATGGTGGAAATTGGGGATGAATGGGTAAATGAACTTTGGTCCGAACCTCGAATTTTGACCAAGCGGGCTCAAGGTAGATTTTTGATTTTTTGGGGGAAAGTTTAAAAATTATAAATGTATGCATTGTAATTGATTTCTTTAGCAATATTTGATGTTATTGAGTCAATTGCGGTTAGATACGAGTGGTTTGGAGGAAATTCTAAGGAAAGGCCTCGGTAGAGCTTTGAATTAGTCTTTGGAGCGAGGTAAGTGTTGTGGTTAAACTTGAATCGAGGGATTAGGAGTTGTTTTCCTATTTGTTTCGTGTTTATATGTTTGATACAATGTATATGTATGGTGATGAGTAATTATGCGTTTTTGTAGGGTCAAAGCATTCGGTGGAACTTGTTTTCTTACAATTTATTTCTTTCTTTGATCATGATATCCATGCTAGTCTAGTTAATTATTGAATTTACTGTTCTGTTTGCATTCATGATCTATTTGAGATATTTGAGTATTGATTTTCTGAAGTTGAGGATGGTATTGTGGAAACATTGTTGATGTGAGGCTTGTTCTTGTTTATTATGTCTCCCTTTTTTATTCACACTCGTTGTTATTATGGTAAGGGAGAGTGTTAATGCACGAAGGGTGATGTCGTGCCGTATCTATTGATTGTGATGAAAGTGAGAGTAAAATCACGAAAGGTGATGTCGTGCAGTTATTAATTTTTCACAATGAGGTTGAGAGTAAAAGTACGAAGGGTGATGTCATGCCGATATAATTGTTTCACAGTGAGGTTGGGAGTAAAAGCACGAAGGGTTATGTCGTGTCGATAGTCTTGTTTCATAGTAAGGTTCAGAGTAAAAGCACGAAGGGTGATGCCGTGCAGTTTTGTTCATTATGATTTATTCATCTTGATGGCTTATTGATTGTTTCTTGTTATCATTCCTTGTAGTATTTATCGTACCTTCTAGCTCTTTTTTCACATGTCCCCTCCCAAAATTCACGTATTTAGCTTTTACTTGTTATTGTGTTATATGTATATTATTATCTGCATAGGTTTATTTCTATGTGGTGTCTTGTCATAGCCTCGTCACTACCTCATCGAGGTTAGGCTCGACACTTACGGAGTATGTTGGGTTGGTTGTACTCATACTACACTCTGCACTTCTTGTGCAGATTTTGGTATTGGTCATAGTTGTCCGTGAGTCCCCTTCAGCTTGGATTTGCTCTGGGAGACTCGAGGTAGTTCTGGTGGCGTCCGCATACTTTGAAGTCCCCTTCCATTTCCCCTAGTTTACTGTCCTTTTCGTTCAAGGCAGTTGTATTTATTTCATACCTTGTTTGTAGAAACTCTGGAAGCTCGTGAATTGTGACTTCAGATCCGGGTTTTACTTAGATATTAAAAATGTTTATGCTATTCCGCACTCAATATAAATTTTCAGTTTGGCTTAATTATTTTTAATTATCGTAATTGATTAAAATTGGTTTAAGATCCTCCAACATTGGTTTGCCAAGCAAGTTAAATGTTAGGTCCCATCACGGTCCCGAAGGTGGGAATTCCGGGTCATGACAAGTTGGTATCGGAGCACTAGGTTGTCTAGGTCTCACAAGTCATAAGAAGGCTTAGTAGAGTCAAGAGGATCGGTACGGAGACGTCTATACTTTTCTTCCTGAGGCTATGAAGTTTGGGAACAAATTTTACTTTTATTCTTCTCTGTCATGCGATTTTATTCTATCGTTGTTGATTAAACTCTTCTATTCTTGTCCTTCCACAGATGGTGAAAACACGCGCTACGTCTTCAGCTGGATAGCAGTCGGAGTCCCCAATGGAAGATCCTACAAGGGACATAGGTCGAGGCCGAGGCCGCACTAGAGACTGAGGCAGAGGCAGAGGAAGAGTCAAAGCTCAGCCTAGAGCTCGAGCAACAGCAGCGGCACCATCAATGGAGACTCAAGTGGATTTTGATGAGGAGGTTCTAGCTTAAATTTTACCTGTTGGACTAGCTCAGGTCCCGGAGGGGTTCATCGCCACCCCAGTGCTTCATGACGCTCTAGTCCGTTTGGTAGGCCTTATGGAGAGTGTGGCCCAGGCTGGTACATTTCATATGGCACCAGCCATCTCTCACACTAGGGGATGAGCACAGACTCCGGCTACTCATGCTCCGGAGCAGATGGCTCCCCAGTATCTGACTCCAGAAGCCCGTCCAGTTGGGGTAGTTCAGCCAGTTGTTGCGGCACAGGCCGGTGATGGACCTGCCATGTCTTCATAGGCTTTATGGAGATTGGAAAAGTTTACTAAGCTCTTTCCAATTCACTTCAGTGGTGCAACTTCAGAGAAATGGTGACCAAACCACCTGGGTTGCCTGCTCTTACTTGGGATCAGTTCTCTCATCTCTTCCTAGAGAAGTTCCTCCCTATCACATTGAGAGAGGATTATTGTCGGCAGTTCGAGCGTGTCCAGCAGGGAAATATAACTCTTACTCAGTACGAGACCCGTTTTGTAGATCTAGCTCGTCATGATCTTTGTTTGCTTCCTACTGAGAGGGAGAGGGTGATGAGGTTTATAGATGGACTCGCTTACCCCATCAGGATTCAAATAGCCAAGGAGAATGGGGGTAAGATATCTTTTCAGGCAGCTGCCAATGTCTCCTGGCGGGTTAAGGTGGTTCTTGCACAGGAGAGAGGGCAGGGTATGATAAGAGACCACATCCTTCTGGTGGGTTCAGTGGCACCTCATCTGGAGGCAGGGGTACTTTTGGTTGAGGCCATCCTCCAGGGCCATTTCATTCAGCACTCCAGGCATATCACAGTGCTTCAGGTGGTTGCGGACCTCATATGTCTCATCCCAATCAGCTAGCCTATAGTGCACCTCCGCTCTAGAGTTTTTTGGGTGGTTACTCAGGTCGACAATGTCAGTTTTAGGGTCAGCTTCCATAGAAACCGAGGTCCTATTATACTTGTGGTGACCCGAGGCGCATTGCTAGGTTTGTCCCTCAAGCGTCGGGAAACTCACAGCAGCAGGGTTCTCGTGTCATGGTTCCTGTACTAGTTGCTACACCGCTTGCTCAGCCAGCCAAAGGCAGGGGTCAGGCAGCCAGAGGTAGAGGTCATACCGTTAGAGGTGGAGGTCAGACCGTTAGACGTGAAGGCTAGCCAGTTAGAGGTCGTCCCAAGGACGTGGCTCAGAGTGGTAGGGCCCAGCCCCGATGTTATGCTTTCCTAGCCAGGCCTGAGGTTGAGTCATCTGATGTTATTATCACATGTATTGTTTCAGTTTTCCATAGGGATGCTTTTGTTTTATTTTATGTGGGCTCTTCTTATTCCTACATGTCATCCTATTTTTCTTCGTATCTGGTTATGCCTCGTGATTCTTTGAGTGCTCATGTGTATGTGTCCACACCTGTGGAAGATTCTATTATTGTAGATCGTATTTATCATTCATGTGTGGTCACCATTGGTAGTAGATATTTTACTTCTCGATATTATTTATTTTGATGTCATCTTGGGCATAGAGTGGCTGTCACCTTATCATGCTATATTGGATTGTCACGCCAAGACGGTGACCTTAGCCTTGCCGAGGTAGCCTCGATTAGAGTGGAGATGGATTTCTGGTCATTCTACCAGCAAGGTTATTGATCGGTTTCAACCTTACACCACTATATAGTGGCGAGGAATGGTCGATGTAGTTTTACTCAACAAGGTCGGGATCGATTTCCACAGGGAGTTAATTTGGTTTGGAGTTGAGTATCTAACTAATCTAGATGTGTGTTTTGTTCCTAATTGAACTTCCAAACATTTTTGTGATTGATTCTATTCTAATTTTTATACTATTGTATGCTAAGAGTAATATAAGTACAATATTTTTTGTGAAAGTTTTCAAGGATTAAAAGGCACTAGGGAAGTGACTTCCACCTAGGTGAGTATCTAATGAGTATCAGGAATTTAGGACAAGCTTGTTACGATTGGGGTCGTGATATAACCATCACACAAAAGTGCTCACTCTATACCTCTTGGTAGTTTGAGTGACTTTGCCCAATTTGGATTTCTCAAGCCCAAATGGGTGCTAATGCAACGCAAGTGAAATTGGATCAAGTCGGGTATTACTATCTCTAGGTTTAACCCTTTAATTGGGGCTATCAATCTCTTGAGTTCACTCCAATTCCTTGTTATCCTAATTTTCCTAGACTTAGTCCCTCTTTCTCAAGAAAAGTCTAAGTCACAAAGGCATGAATCAGTGTTTAAAACCACTAATTCTACAATTAAAGCATTAATTAGGCTAAATATCATTAACCCATAAATAATTAAGCCCTAAAATTCAAGACCTATTAAATACCCACATAGGGTTGGGTCACAACCCTAGATATGGGATCTAGCTACTCATAATAACAGCAAAAATCAAAGATAAAGATGAAATATAAGCCATAATATTAAATTACAAGATGAAAATATAAAGTTTGAAGGTAAATCTACTCTAAAATTTCCCAAAATGGGAACACCAGCGGTTTCACGTGCTCAGCTAAACAAAACTTAACCTAAAATTGTCAAAAAGGTTTATTTATACTAGTTGAAATTTTCTGACAAAAATGCACATACGGAGGTTTCGCGGATGCGTAGTTCTGACCGCGTCCGCGCTTGTGCTTTCGCGGCCGCGTAATAGCAAGCGCGGTCTGCGGTTCTTCATATCTGGTTTTGGGTAGAGCTTGGTTTTGCGGACCGCATATTTTGAACCGCGTCCGCGTGGGATTCCTTCGCGGCCGCGTAATTTGGACGCAGACCGCGTTCTTCGATTGAGCCCAAGTTGTATAGTATCTTATCCATGAAACATGCTCTCACCGGAATTCCCATCGCGGTCGCGCCAGAGATTTTGCGATCGCGCTTTTCCATCGCGATCAGCGTTGATTCTTTTGCTCAAAATAGCCTCTCTGAATCAGACTTTCACGGGTCGTGTATTTGTGGCCGCCTCAGTGTTGGTCCTTACGCGACCGTGATCTTCTGGCGCTCTCAATGCTCTTGTTCCAGTATTGGATTTATGCAACTTTGACTCCTTTATGAGTTGAACATTAAGTTAGTTTCCGGGAATATCTTCAAGCATTGTTGGCCCAAAACCTAAGTAAAAGAGAGAAAATAATAGGCTAAATTCCCTACTTATCAGTTATCTCTTATATGAAGTCTCGGTGTATGGTCGAGAAGGGGTGTCTAGCTTATTTGGCTTATGTCCGCAATTCTAGTGCGGAGGTTCCTTTCATGAATTCAATACCAGTAGTTCGTGAGTTTCCAGAGATGTTTCCTACAAATCTATCGGGGATTCCACCTCGATATAGATGTTAACTTTTGTATTGATTTTGGCTCCGGGCACTCAGCCCATCCCTATTCTTCGATACCATATAGCCCCGCTAGAGTTAAAAGAATTGAAGGAGAAGTTGCAAGATTTTCTTGATAAGGACTTCATTAGACCTAGTGTCTCTTCCTAGGGTGCGCCTATGTTGTTTGTGAAGAAGAAGGATGGATCGATAAAGATGTGCATAGATTACCGGCAGTTGAACAAAGTCACCAGTAAGATCAAGTTTCCATTGCCGAGGATTGATGACTTATTTGATCAGATTCAGGGTGTGAAGGTGTTTTTGAAGATTGATTTGAGGTCTGGCTACCATCAGTTGAGGATTAGGGCATCTGATGTCCCTAAGACAGCTTTTTGGACTTAGTACAAGCATTGTGAGTTTCTAGGGATGTCCTTTGGGTTGACAAATGCCCCAGTAGCATTTAGGGATTTGATGAACCGAGTGTTCATGCACTATTTGGATTCCTTTGTGATTGTGTTTATTGATGATATCTTGATCTACTCCCGCATTCGAGAGAAGCACGAGCAGCATTTTCGAATTGTACTTTAGACTCTAAGAGACAACAATTATATGCTAAGTTTTCAAAGTGCGAGTTTTGGTTGGATTCAATCGCTTTCTTGGGGCACGTTGTATCGGCAGAGGGCATTCAGGTGGATGCTAAGAAGATTGAGGCCGTTCAGAACTGGCCTAAACCCACTTCAGCCACGGAGATCTAGAATTTCTTGGGTTTAGCGAGTTATTACCATCATTTAGTGGAGGGGTTCTCATCTATAGCAGCCCTATTGACCAGGTTGACCCAGAAGAGTGCCCCGTTCATATGGTCGGACGAGTGTGAGACGAGCTTTTAGAAGCTCAAGACTACTTTGACTACAGCGCCAGTGTTGGTGTTGCCCACAGGTTCAGGATCTTATATGGTATATTGTGATGCATCCCATGTCGAGATCGGTGCACTATTGATGCAGGATGGCAGGGTGATTGCATATGCGTCACAGAAGTTGAAGGTTCATGTTGTTTATACGCTGAAGATTTGGAGGCACTATATTTATGGCGTGTCGTGTGAGGTTTTCACGGATCATCGGAGCCTTCAGTAATTTTTCAAACAAAAGGATCTCAATTTGAGGCAGAGGATGTGGTTAGAGCTATTGAAAGACTATGATATCACCATCTTGTATCATCCCGAGAAGGCCAATATGGTCGCCGATGCCTTGAGTAGAAAGGCAGCGAGTATGGACAGCCTTGCGTACATTCCAGTCGATAAGAGACCGCTTGCATCAGATGTTCAGACTTTGGCCAATCAGTTCATGAGGTTGGATATTTCAGAGCACATTCGTGTTCTAGCTTGTACAGCCGCTCGGTCTTCCTTGTTTGAGCGAATGAAAGAGCGGCAGTATGATGACCCTCATTTGCTTGTCCTTAGAGACACGGAGATGATGGAGTTTTGAGAATGATGGAGTTTTGAGGATGCATGGTCGTATTTGTGTGCTAATTATAGATGGACTTCATGAGTTGATTCTTGAGGAGGCCCACAGTTCCCGGTATTCTATTCATCCGGGTGCCGCCAAGATGTATCAGGACTTGCGGCAGCATTATTGGTGGTGGAGTATGAAGAAAAATATATTGGCATATGTAGCTCTGTGTCTAAATTGTCAGCAAGTAAAGTATGAGCGTCAGAGACCTGGTGGTTTGCTTCAGAAGATAGAGATTCCTGAGTGAAAGTGGAGACCTGGTGGTGTGATTCAGAAGATAGAGATTCCTGAGTGAAAGTGGAAGCGCATCACTATGGACTTTGTTATTGGATTCCCACGGACTCAAAGGAAAGTCGACGCGATATGGGTTATTGCGGATAGGTTGAACAAATCAGTGCATTTCATTCCTTTGGCAGTTACCTATTCTTTAGAGCGATTAGCTGATATCTACGTCTGCGAGATCATTCATCTTCACGGTGTGCCTGTGTCTATCATTTCTGATTGAGGTACACAGTTCACCTTGCACTTTTAGGGAGAAGTATAGCGTGAGTTGGGCATGCAGGTTGAGTTGAGCACAGCGCTTCATCTTCCGATGGACGAACAGTCCGAGCGCACTATTCAGATATTAAAGGATATGCTCCACGTTTGTGTTATAGACTTCAGAGGTTCGTCGGATCAGTTCTTGCCACTTACGGAGTTTTCCGACAACAACAGCTACCAATCGAGCATTTATATGGCTCCCTATGAGGCATTATACGGGAGGCGGTGCCGATCGCCAATTGGATGGTTCGAGCCGGGGGAGGCTCGGTTGCTAGGTACAGATTTTGTACAGGATGCCTTGGATAAGGTTAAGATTATTTAGAATCGACTTCGCACAGCTAAGTCCAGGCAGAAGAGTTATGTCGATCGTCGAGTTCGTGATGTTGCATTTATGGTCGAAGACAGAGTATTGCTTAAAGTTTCACCCATGAAAGGTGTGATGAGGTTCGAAAAGAAGTCCAAGTTGAGCCCTAGGTACATCGGACCGCCTGAGATTCTGAAGAGAGTGGGTGAGGTGACTTACAAGCTTGCATTGCCACCTAGTTTATCAGAAGTTCATCTGGTGTTCAATGTGTCCATGCTCCAGAAGTATCACGGTTATCCGTACCTTGTGTTAAATTTTAGCTCAGTCCAATAGGACAAGGATTTGACTTACAAGGAGGAGTCGATGGCTATTCTAGCCCGGTAGGCTCGACAGTTAATGTCTAAGAGTTATCCTTCAGTTCGAGTGCAGTGGAGAAGTCAACCTCTCAAGGAAGCTACTTGGGCGTCCGAGTCAGATACACGGAGTAGATATCCACACCTTCACCAGCCCAGGTACTTTTCTATGCATGTTCGAGGATGAACGGTTATTTTAGAGGTGGAGATTGTGATGACCCGATAGGTCATCTAGAGTTTTAGAACCTAATTCTGTGTTTTGAATCCCCCAATAACTTTTTAAGCCTTCCTCGATTTACGTGCGCAGTCCAAGTATTTTTTTTTCGGAAGGCTTTTATGTTAAAAACTGATAAAATATGAAATTTTTGCCTTAAAAAATCATTTGAGTATACTTCGGTCAATGTTTTGAGAAAACAAACCCGTATCCGTATTTTGACGGTCCCTGTGGGTCCGTCTCGTGATTTGGGACCTAGACGTATGCTCGGAATCGAATTCGGGGGTCCCTAGCTCGAGTTGTTTATTTTTGTCGAAAATTAAAAGTTTAAAGGTTTAATCATTTTAAAGAATTGACCGATGTTTGATTTTATTGATACTGGGTCTGTATTTTAGTTCCGGAGCCCGGTACATGTCCATTACTATATTTATGACCTGACCGTCAAATTTGGTGAGAAACGGAATTGGTTTGACGTGATTCGGACGCCCGGTTGTGAAAATAGAAGTTTTAAAGTTTTCTTGAAATTTCATTTGATTTGGTGTCCGATTAGTAGTTCTAGGCATTATTTTGATGTTTTGATCGCGCAAGAGAGTTCATATGAGGTTTTTGGACTTGTGTGCATATTTGATTTGGAGCCCCTAGGGGTCGGGTGAGTTTCGGATAGCCTACGGACCTTTTAAACCTAGAATATTTTTGGTTTTTCTCATTCCTGTCGGTGTCCGGTGTAAGCTTCTATGCGATCGCGTATAGCCATCCACGATCGCGAAAGGTAAATTGGGCTGGGGGGAAATACTCTACGTGAACACGAGGAACAGGACGCGAACGCAGAGCAGTGGGGGGACTACCCTTCGCGAACGCGTCCACACCCACGCGAACGCCTAGCTTTGGATGGGTTGGGCTGGGACTTGATCATTGTTCTAGCAAACACGACGCAGGGATCGCGAACGTGGAGTCTAGGGGGCTACGCCTACGCAAACGTGTAGATCAACTCACGATCGCGTAAGACACTGAGGCTTTGCTCTTCTCGAACGCGTCAGGTTTCACACGAACGCGAGGAATACCTGATGCCCAGTGATTAAAAAAAGAACTAGTTACGAGATTTTGCCATTCTATCAAAATTTCAAAACTAGAAATCCCTAGAGTGATTTTCCCAAGAGTTTTTCTTCCCCAATTTGTTGATAAGTGATTCTAACCGACTTTTTTCAATTACCCATTACATTTCATAAGTTTTTAACCTAAAATTTAGGATTTTCATGGTGGAAATTGGGGGTGAATGGGTAAATGAATTTTGGTTCGAACCTCGAATTTTGACCAAGCGGGCTCAAGGTAGATTTTTGACTTTTTAGGGGAAAGTTTGAAAATTCTAAATTTATACATTGTAATTGATTTCTTTAGTTATATTTGATATTATTGAGTCAATTGCAGTTAGATACGAGTGGTTTGGAGGCAGGTTCTAGGGAAAGGCCTCGGTAGAGCTTTGAATTGGTCTTTGGAGCGAAATAAGTGTTGTGGTTAACCTTGACTTGAGGGATTAAGAATTGTTTGCCTATTTGCTTCGTGTTTAGATGTTTGATACAACGTATATGTGATGAGTACTTATGTGTTGTTGTTGGGTCAAAGCATGCGGTGGAACTTGTTTTCTTGCAATTTATTTCTTTCTTTGATCATGATATCCATGCTAGTCTAGTTAATTATTAAATTTATCGTTCTCTTTGCATTCATGAGCTATTTGAGATATTTGAGTATTGATTTTCTGAAGTTGAGGATGGTATTGTGGAAACATTGTTGATGTGAGGCCTGTTCTTGCTTATTTTGTCTCCTTTTTTTATTTACGCTCACTGTTATATGGTAAGGGAGAGTGTTAATGCACGAAGGGTGATGTCGTGTCGTATCTATTGATTATGATGAAAGTGAGAGTAAAACCGTGAAGGGTGATGCCGTGCAGTTATTATTGTTTCATAGTGAGGTTGAGAGTAAAAGCACGAAGGGTGATGCCGTGCAGTTTTGTTCATTATGATTTATTCATCTTGCTGGTTAAAGGCTTGTTGACTGTTTCTTGTTATCGTTCCCTGTAGTATTTATCATACCTTCTACACCCTTTTTCGCATGTCCTCTCCCAAAAATCACATGTTTAGCTTTTACTTGTTATTGTGTTGTACGTATATTGTTATCTGCACAGGTTTGTTTCTACGTGGTGTCTTGTCATAGCCTTGTCGCTACCTCGTCGAGGTTAGGCTCGACACTTGCGGAGTACGTTGGGTCGGCTGTACTCTAACTATACTCTGCACTTCTTGTGCAGATTTTGGTATTGGTCTCAGCTGTCCGTGAGGCGTTTCAGCTTGGATTTGCTCTTGGAGACTCGAGGTAGTTCTGGTGGCGTCCGTAGACCTTGAACTCCCCTTCCATTTCCCTTAGTTTACTGTTCTTTTCGTTCAAGGTGCTTGCATTTATTTCATACCTTGTTTGTAGAACTCTAGAAACTCGTGAATTGTGACTCCAGATCCGGGTTGTACTTCGATATTAAAGATTTTTATGCTATTTCGCACTCAGTATAAATTTTCAGTTTGTCTTAATTATATTTACTTATCGTAATTGATTAAAATTGGCTTAAGATCCCCTAATGTTAGCTTGCCTAGAAAGTGAAATGTTAGGCGTCATTGCGGTCCCGAAGGTGGAAATTCCGGATCGTGACAGTGGACCATCAATATAGTGACAAGTGGAGTTCTTAATTAGATGAGTTAAAGAATGCGGAAAAGGCACGGGAGAAACAACCATGGGGTTTCACTGAGAAAAGACACGGACCTGACAGTTGTAAAAGGGAAAACAGGAACGGCATGAATAAAGGTTGTTAAGAAGGGAAGATACACGAACTTGTCATAAATAAGGAAGGAAAATCGATACGGTTACAAAAAATCTTTAGCCATAAATATTTTTGTTACAATCGTATACGGTAACGGGCAATCAAGACAATAATATCATTAGTGAGCCCGACTTAAACATGGGAACTGTTATAATTGTATGCTCCTATATAAAGATTGAAACCTCATTTGTAAGGGCATCGGATAATTATTGAAATCTATGCAATCATTCTTTACTTTATTTTTAAGGTTCTAAACCGTAATTTTGGGAGTGATTATCAATCTGTTTCATATTTTCCTTGTCAATTTTTTTCATTCCTTGATTTATTCTTCAAATTATTGAAAAAGTGAAGTAAACCTTGGTTATCAGTAACCCGATTTCTTTTAGATATAAATTTTGACCGAAAAATCTATTATTTTGTTAAACAATTACATTAGAAGAATAAAAATTGCATGAGAAGTATCACAATTTTCCTCATAGAAAAAATGAAAGGATACATTCGAAAAGTTAAACGAAGATTCTACAGTGTGATAACTATTGTAGTAATTAAGAGTATACACATATAACACTATATTAATCTCAAATGTAAAACTTAACAATACTTTTAAAAACTATAAAAACAAGATTTCCCTGAAGTGTACTCCATTATAAGATAGGTGATCCGTTCGGTTTCATATAGAAAAAGGGGTGGAGATGACGTTTAATTCAAGGTGGAAAATTAGTGAAAACTCAGATGATGATGAAATCTTTTTGCATGTTTGTGTCACAAACGCACAGATTCGCACGCACTATAATTCTGCATATGCTACCAGATGGCAACTCTCCGAGTCAAGGGCGTCTTCTCTCCTTAACCTGTTGTTTGATCAACTGTTTAGGTTTCTGTGCTTAATATTAATGTGAATGCAAGTGGATCCCTTGTTAGGCTAATACTCTGTTTGGCCGATCTTAAAAAATAAACTTCTTTTAAGAAGTAAATTTTTTAAAATTGTTTCTTTTTCAAATATGTTTTTGATGAGAAACAATTTGTATTTGACTAATTAATTTAAAAAATACTTTTAAACGGTAAGAGATATTTGGTCAAACTTTTAAAAAGTATTTCTACTTGTATTTTTCTCGAAAGTACTTTTTAACAAAGTGTTTACCGCTTCTGCTTTTCTGAAATTGCTTCTACTAAATATAAAAAATAAATTCTCCTTAAAGTTTGGTCAAACACTTTAACTAATATGTTTTTTAAATTAAAAAAAAAAGTTTAACTTTAAAGAAACTTGACCAAACAGGTTATAAATTCAATAATTTTGATTCACTAAGTTTGGATAAGTTGTAACATATTGTTTGACGTTTTTACCACGAGGCGTTTATATGTTTCAGATGAAGTAGGCGAGTGAATATGGGTAGGATTGTGCATAATTTGATAAATACTAAATATTTTAATCGAAAAATTATGATATTTGATATGATATTTAATTAATTTTTTTTTAAATTGCTATTATTTATATTCATATAATTCAAATGTTGTACTACCTACTTAATTATCTCAAATGACCTACTCTTCATTTTCAACTACTCGCCTGTTGTGGGATGAGGCATACAATCAATTTCATCTTTTATTGCAATTGGCACTCCATCTAAAACTGATAATGCTTCACCTGCGGAACAATCATATATAGACTTTTCATATATAGAGCAACTATACGTAAAGTATCAATATGCTTTTTCATTTTCTCTCTCCTCATAGAGAATGAACTTTAATTTGGGTTGCAATAATAAGACATATCATTAGGAGTAAAATGAAAATGCTAACATTAAAAAATAAATCTGAAATTATTTGAAGGACAAACTAAAAAATTGTGATACATAAAATGGGATAATTAGAGTAAAATATTTGTTATAATGTTTATACTTTGATAAATAAATATATATATATATATACATATATATATATATATATTAAAGTACTTTTGGCTTTGAAAAAAAGCTTGGCCAAACAGGCTATAAATTCAATAATTTTCATTCACTAAGTTTGGGTAAGTTCTAACATATCGTTTGACGTTTTTACCACGAGGTGTTTATCTTCTTACATGTTTCCGATGAAGTAGGTGAGTGAATAAGGGTAGGATTGTGCATAATTTGATAAATATTAAATATTTTAACAAAAACTATGATATTTAATCAATTTTTTAAAAAAAAATTGCTATTATTTATATTCGTATTTTAGAAAGAAATATGAAAAATATCAATATTATATCGAAATATATATTATGTTACACAATAAATATATTATCGATTATAACATAAATATAAAAAAAAAAAGTTTTACTTACTTTATTTTATTCTCTAAATTTAGAAATAAATTCTAAGCAAGTAACAAAATATTTCCAATAATAAATTTGTTTCCTTATGCACCATTTTTTATCTATGTGCTATATTCGGAGATTTTTACCTTCCTATACTATATATGAAACTTTATTACCCTTCCTAATTAAGTTTTAACTTAATTACATGGTCATATATATTTTATCAATCATATACAAATTAGTTTTAAATGAGTATCTCTTAATACTAAAAATTGAATAAAGAATAGCACTTAGTCTCCCCCTCCCCCCCCCCGTCTCTCTCTCCCTCCCCCTCTGTCCCCCTGTCTCTCTATCTCTCCTTCTCTATATTTTTCCCAATTTTTCCTCGGTTGATGTTCTCTATTTTTTATGCGTTCTTGTTGTATAGAGTTTTAACGAAATTCATTAATGGATTTCAATCGTTTTACTATAGAGTTTTAACTTAACAATTTCCTTACAAGTTTCACAATTGATGTTCGAATTAAAATTGTCAATCAATAAAGTTTGAAGGTGTTTGATTCTCCATTATTGACAGCCATTAAAAATCTTAGAAGCTTTAAGTTCGAATTTGAATTTTCAAAAACTATTCTTTGTTTGGATTGGATGTTGTTACAAACGATTGAGAATATTCTTTGGAGTTTATTTCTCAATTTTGAGGGTGCTTAGTGAAGATTGGCCTTGATTTTAACCGAATTTCATATTGAAACTCGAAAAAGAACACATGACATACAATATACTTACGAAATTGTATTAAAATTGTATATAAATTATTTTTAAGTTGTATTATGTTATATTTTATTTGAATGTTATATGAAAATTAAAAATAATTATATAATATATGAATCGTAGTAAGAAATTTATATTTAAGTTATAAATACTATCTTTTTACGTACAACTGTTATCAAAGTTATATTAAGAGAGAGTTTTGGTTGGAAATTCTGAGAGTTGTAAGAAAACACACACACATATATAAAATACATACAAAAAATATATTATATAAAATTTATATAAAAATTGTATTCAAGTTGTATGATGTTGTAGTTATATTTAATTGGATAAAAAATTATGTATGAAAGTCGTAAATAAATTATATTATATTATGATGTTGTATAAAATTTGTTTTTAGCTTATATGTTGTTGTAAATGTATCAAATTTGCATAGAATTTATTTAGAATATGATAAAAATAACTTTTAAGTTGTATTATGTTGTGATTATTTTTACTAAATAAATGTTGGGAAAACAAAATAATTACAAATTTAAACCAAACAGTGTATGACGATGACAATTAAGGAAGTAAATTTTGTAAAATTTATAAAGCCAAGTTTTGTTAAAAGCAATTAGTATAAAAGCAATTAACTAAGGCGGCAGAATTTTTAACATTTCATTATCACTCTGAAAAGGTTTTACCTTAATTTTACAAGCAATTAAGTCGGCAGAAAAATAACGAAAGATGAGAGGAGAAAGAAAATAAAAAGAGTGTAATTGAATTCTCTAATTTAAGGTATTAATAAATGAGTTGTATATAATCTGTCAGTAACTTTTATTTAGGATAAATAATATACAAAATTAGAATAATTTTAGTAAATAAGGTTTAAATATTATATAGGAAGAAAAATTCCATTATATTTACTGATTTTGAACAAAGAATTTATCAACCAATATTTTTTTTTTTCTATTTTTAATAGTATTCAAACTAAACAAATCAAAGTTTTATATATATATATATAGGACCAAATAAACTGAAATCAAAAATTAATGGAACCTAATGGCCGAATGATTTTTTATGCTCTTTAATGAATTGTGTTTTCTTTCTATCAGCTACCAACGACATTTAACTGAGACTTGTAATTGTTTTTTGTTTTTTTTTCTGGATTCTACTGTCCTTCAGACAGATACGACAGAAGAAATGACATTTATATTTCCACAATTATACTCCCCACAGAAACAACTTAGAAAAAAGCATTATTGGATAAATAAAGCAAAAGTTGAGAAGTCACCAATCTTTTTCTTATTTCCAGCAGATACGAAATACACTGAAACAGAGACAAAGAGGAGAAAAAGAGACGACAAAATCTAAGACGAAGACACAAAAACCTTCTGCCTAATCTTTCTCTCCTCTTTACTAACACATTCCAATCCACATCCACATTGTGGGCATTCCTCAAAGTTGGCAATCGGAAAATTCGCCGATGTGAGCCCAATTGAGAATTCAAGATTCTCACCTGTACGCCTAACTTCAACAATGTTAAGCCATAGCAACACAACTTTAACACTTACACCACTCAGTTTCGTAAGCCTGCCTTTTGATATAACCCCTTTTATAACAGGCTTGTAATTTAGCTGATACGAATTCTCCAATCTGAAGCTGCATGTGGAATTAAGATAAGCTGAGAATTCACCTGTTTTGGCGTTTAATTCATAGTCTTTTACCCCTTTTGGAAGAATGCCCATTGGGAAATCATAACGCTGTAGCTCTTCATAGGCTGATGGCTTCTCATTTCTTGAAGCTGTTGTGGCTGAAAAGAAGAGAAAGAAGAAGCAGAGAATGCTTGTTAAAGACATTGCCATTTCTCTGAATCAAATGAAGTTTTAGGCTGTTACAGAGATGACGGTGTGACATATATCAAATCGAGATGCTCGATATTGACAGATGTCTGCTTCATCTGTATGACAAATTAGTTGGTTACTCTGACCAGTTGTCCACGTGCAGATTGATGCACTTTACTCTATATAGTAATTCCTTTTTTCCGCTATACAATTCATTGGATTGGAACTTGGAAGCGGTGTTCACAATGAACAATTTCATTAGTGCATGATGTAGGCGTTTAAAATTTTTTAGAATTAAATTCGTAAAATAATTTAGATTATATTTTAATTCAAGTTATATTAGTTCAAATAAATTTATTGGGCTAATATAGTTAGATTAGTTATAGAGGTCCAACATATATGGATTAAATAAATAAGTCTTAATTCATCAGGCTAGCCCATTTAGTGATGAACAACCCACTTCATTAAGTCAAAGATGTCATCTTCCTAGACGCCCAGTTTGGTGTCACGCGTCAAATGATGTGGTACGCCAAGTCAAACAGAAGAGCCAATGGAATTATGTCACGTGTCAAAATGATAAGGCATGCCAAGTCACATTAAAAGGCTAATGAAATCGCGTCACGTGTGCAAGTGACATGTTATGTTCAATCAAACACGGCCTTGTCACACTTCAATTTGATTAGTCGGAAAGAGTTTGATCTTATCATAACTCTTCCCTCCCACAACTATAAATAGGGGTCTTCATGACTCTGAAAAGACACCATAAGTTATAACAAGAAGCAAGAAAAAGCTCGTGGATCAAACACTACAAATTCCTCCACAAGTTTCAAGCTTCAAGCAAAAAACTTCAAATTCAAGAAATCAAGTTCAAGCTCAAGAACGAAGAACTTTAAGTTCAAGTCAAGATTCAAGGAGTACGAGTTCAAATCAAAATTCGTGCTAGTTGAATTCAAGATCATCGTTGGTGACAACAAATATAGATTCAAGATCAAGCTCAAAGGCCCTTGAATTTATTTACGAAGGAAGAATCAAAGTATTCATAGAGATTGTAACACTCAAATATTTGAAATAAAATACTACGAATATTATAATATTTTTCAGTCTTGATTTTATCTTCTCGATGTAAATTTATTACCTACACATGATTAAATGGTTAATTTAAATTATTTAAATATAAAAGTATAACATTTTTCTGAAACGGAATAATGAAAAAATGTATCATAAGACGGGAAAAAAAACATAATCTCATGAAAGAGGCTTTACAGGTGGGTTTTCTAATTATTTTGAGTTAGCTACCATCTTGTCTTGTTCTGGTAATTACATTTCTCATAATGAATTGATTCCAGTAGAACACAATAAATATAGAACATTAAAAATAAAGTACCTGTATGCTCGATCACAAACTTTTAGATTGAGGATTAGTTGACCAATTGATAAAAAACAGGGCATAAGCCAATTAACACACGGTTAAACGGACTGAGCCTAGTGTAACGTAATGGTATAAGAAGCTGGAAGCATATATAAACAGAGGCGGAGCCCAGATGTAAATTTTATATGTTTTAAATTTTAGGATAGTGATATTATATATTCAGAGGCGGACTTATGACTTAGGTTGAGGGGTCATCGGACCTCGTAAATTTCTGCAGAAATTTTGTATATATTTAGGAGCAAGGTTAAGCCTAACCAAAAGAGGTAAGTTAATTGAATATTTAAAAGTCAACATAGATTGTTTTGCTTGGTCCCATTTAGATATGACAGGTATACCCCAAGAAGTGATGACTCATAAACTAAATGAAGACCCATCCTTCGTACCTGTCAAGCAAAAGAAAAGAAAGCAGGGATCGTTCAAGAATCAAGTGATCGATGAAGAGGTACAGAAACTCTTAAAAATCGGTTCAATATATGAGGTAAAATTTCCTAATTGGTTAGCTAATACCGTAGTGGTACCTAAAAAGAATGGTAAATGGAGAGTATGCGTAGATTATACGGATTTGAATAAAAAATGTCCAAAAGACTCATTTTCAGTACCGCACATAGATCAAATGATTTATGCCACTGCAGATCATGAATTATTAAGCTTTCTAGATGCATATTCTGGTTACAATCAAATAAAAATGGACCCCTCAGACGAGGAAAAAACCTTATTTATTACGAACAGGGGGACTTATTGTTACAAAGTCATGCCTTTTGGCTTGAAAAATGCTGGAGCCACGTATGAAAGGCTAGTGACCAAGATGTTCCAGGAACATCTGGGGAAAACAATAGAGATGTACATTGATGACATGTTGGTAAAGTCAACGTAGGTAGAAGATCATTTCCAACATCTCTCAACTACTTTCGAGATCCTCCGTAGGTATAACATGAAATTAAATCCAGAAAATGCGCCTTTGGCATCGAATCAGGTAAATTTTTGGGTTTTCTCGTATCAAATAGAGGCATTATAGTAAATCATGCTCAAATTAAAGCTATTGAAGAAATACCTGATATACTCACGAGCAAAAAAGAATTTCAAAGATTAACAAGTAGGATTGCAGCTTTAGGAAGATTCATCTCCAGATCTTCAGAGAAGAGTTTTAAGTTCTTCCCAGTATTAAAGAAGCAGAATCAGTTCTAATAGACTGAAAAATGTCAACAAACTCTTAAGGACTTGAAGGCTTATCTATCAAATACCCCACTGCTGTCTAAACCAAAGGAAGGGGAAAGGTTATACATTTATCTTGTTGTTACAGAAATAGTCGTAAGTGCAGTCCTGGTAAAGGAGGACAAAGCTAGAAAGTTAAGACCGTACTTTCAGTGTCACCCAATTACTATTATAACTTCGTATGCTTTGAGAAATATTTTGCATAAGCAAGAACTATCAGGTAGACTAGCTAAATGGGCAATAGAACTAAGCGAATATGACATAGTCTATCAACCTAGGACTGCAATAAAGTCTCAATTTTTAGCCGATTTTGTCGCATATTTTAACACTAGCATAATTCCTGAAGTAGAAAAAGAATTACAATTCTTTACCGGAGCTAATCCTGGAATATGGACTCTATTCACCGACGTCTCTTCTAATATTAAAGGAGCCGGGTTGGGAATTGTTTTGATACCACCTTCGGGTGAAAAGATAAGGCAAGCTATTAAATGTTATCCCATAACTAACAATGAAGCAGAGTACGAAGCTGTCATTGCAGGACTCGAATTAGCACGAGAACTCTCAATTGAGCAGATCGTGATCAAAAGTGACTCTCAACTAGTGGTGAACCATATGCAGGAGACTTATACTGCTAGAGATACTCGAATGTAACAGTATATGGAAAAGGCACGAGACCTGGTGAGGAAATTCCAGTCATGGAAGATTATGCAAGTACGTAGAGAGGAAAACGCAGAAGCGGATGCGTTAGATAATCTTGCAGTAGATGTAACGAATAAAGACAACGCTATTGTGATACACTTATTTCATTCAACAATTGACCAGGACAAGAATGAGGTAACATTTAATAATATAACTTCGGATTGGAGAAACGAAATTGTAATTTTTTTATAGAATGGTACTGTGCCTGAAGATAAGAAAGAAGCTCAAGCACTTCACCGAAAAGCTGCACGGTACTGCCTAGTTCATGACACTATGTATCGCAAAATGTTTGGAGGTCCCCTAGCAAGGTGCCTTGGAACAAACCAAACTGAGTATGTGATGAAAGAAGTACACGAAGGACATTGTGAGAACCACGCAGGTGCTAGGTCCTTAGTTAAAACCCTAATCAGAGTAGGGTACTATTGGCCTAAGATGAAAGAAGATGCTGAAGATTTCGTAGCTAAATACGATAAATGTCAGCGATATGCTAACAATATGCATCGGCCCACATAATTACTACACTCGGTTGTATCACCTTGGCCATTTATGAAATGGGGAATGGATATAGTAGGACTTCTAGCCCTAGCTAGAGGAAAGGTACGATTTTTACTTTTATTAATAGATTATTTCTCAAAATGGGTGGAGGCAGATGCTTTTAAACAGGTGCGAGAAAAAGAAGTGAAAAGCTTCATATGGAGAAACAGCATATGCCATTTTTTGTACCAAAGGAAATCGTATGTGACAATGACCAACAATTCATAGGCTCACAAATCATAGAATTCTTTCAAAGCTGGCAAATCAAACGAATCACTTCTTCACCATATCATCATGTGGCTAACGGGCAAGCTGAGTCAACAAATAAAATCATTGTTAACAACCTGAAGAAACGATTGGAAAAAGCTAAGGGAAATTGACCTGAAGAACTACCAGCAGTATTATGGGCTTATAGAACTATTCAAAGACAGCCACGGGAGAAACCCCATTCCCTCTTATTTACGGCTCAGAAGCTCAAATACCAGTGGAAATTGGTGAACCGAGCATGAGATTCACAACAGCAATAGAAGAAACAAATAATAACGAGTTGAGAACAAATCTGGATTTACTCGAGCAAAGGAGAGAAGCTGCTTTAATAAGCATGGCAGCTCAAAAGCAAATCATAGAGCGATATTACAACAGAAAAGCTCACCTTAAATATTTCAAAATTGGGGACTTTGTCCTTAAGAAAGTTTTTCAATCAACAAAGGAGGCTGGAGCAGGAAAATTAAATCCAAATTGGGAACGAACCTACAAGGTGTGTGGCATTGCTGGAAAAGGTGCTTATGAGCTAGAAACCATGGATGGCAGAATTTTACCAACAAGTTGGAATGTTGTTCACTTGAAGAAATATTACTTCTAAGGAAAAAGAATACCCACAGTCAGGTATCATTACGTTCAATTTTATTTAGTACAGTTAAAATTATACTAACCATTTTAGATGATAGGCAAAAAGCTAACCCATAATCAGATGATGATATTAGACCTGAACAGACATGAGGAAAAAACTGAATTCAAGGTCTAGGGTTACAACTTTCTGATGGACGTTTCAAAGGTTTAAGCAGTCATCATCTAAATTATATACTTGTTTAACCAAAGAATTAGATCCTTTGACCAAAGTTATTTTTAGGATGAGCACGGGTTTCTGATAATCCAGGAAATAATAATGAATAAAAAGCAGTAAGTAAGTAGACAATAATATGATGCACAGAAAAGTAAAATGTATTGTATTCGTAGTTCAGATACCTCTACAAGTTATATTTTCTTCCCTTATATAGGGAATTTCTTAATATAACGTCTACCTCTTACAATTATCTCTCATTAATGGCTAATTATTACATTAATGGGACGTTACAAAGAATAACTGTAACTGTTGTGTGAAGGTTATGTAACGTGTGAGTCATTAATTGAGGATCTCTGAATATGTCTGTAGCTCTATCCGGATTCATTCTGACCGTGTCTCTTCTTTTTCTCAATCAGGTTAGTTTCTCGTAGCTGATTTCCCCGTAGGTTTATTGAGTCGTTCCTCTTTGCCTCGCACCTCTTAATTGAATCATGTCTAGCTGACATGTTTTCCTTTATCCACGTAGCCGGTTGAGTCATAGGGAATTATCATACGTCTGAAAATATTTTTTACCAATACAGATAGTCCCCCCACTTACCATTTATTTATCGATTAATTTTTGGTAAGTGGATACGCATTTATGGCGGGAATATTTTTCCGCCGCTTCATCTCGAAATATTGTATCCTTTTCTGAACAGAGGTGTCGCTTGTCACTTCTATTTAATTCTCAAGCCACGTGTTCTCACTAGATTGGTTTTGCAGTTACTCGGTGCCTTTTAGGGCTTTTGCTGGCTGCATCAGTCACGAAGTGACACCTTCAATCATGACTTTCTCATCATTATTTTTCTCATGTTTGACGGTTGTCTTCAAGTATAAATACCTCTTTCTTTTATTTACTTCCACGAAAAACTTCTAACTTGTCTTCTTTATTTGTGAAGAGTTTCTTCTTATCTTCGTAAACATGTCTTCTTCGAACCAATCTAAAAGAGTGATAGACGTCGAGAATTTGACACCCTCTTCCACTCCGACTCGGAGTCGGAAGGGTGGTAGACTGAGGAGTTTAGGCTCTACTCCTTCGAGAGGCTCCTTTTCTTCCCAGATTGTTTCCCCTCCTTCTACTAGGTTTGTAGTCTCTCCAAGAGCTAGGGCTTCCGGGTCTTGTCTAGGGTTAGAGAACATCACGAACCCCTACGCGAACCACGAGTTGATGAAATCATTCCTGATGAGTTTACCTTCACTAGGGATAGTCAGGTACTTGTAGATCAGTCGTTATCCCTTGATAGTGTTGATAGGTATCCCACTCTTATTACCGAAGGTTTTATTCCCCTTGTTCACAGGGAATGTTTTTGGGAGTCTGATTTTCCCATTGTTATTCCGAATAGCAATCAAAGAATAACGTCTTACAAGACGAGGCATTCTTTTGTTTACACCTACCCTTTTACTCTAGGGTTTAGACCTCCTATTGATCCAATCATCATCGAATTTTGTCGTTTCTTCAACATTTGCTTAGGAAAAGTTGGTCCTCTTGTGTGGCGGGTTGTCGCGTGTCTTAGATGTTTAGCTTCTTTAGCCTCGGTTCCTTTTACCTTCACTCACCTCATTCATATTTATTCTCCTACCTTATTTCATCAAGGGGTTTTCACTCTGGCTGCTAGGAGAAAAAGAGTGTTGGTAACCCCTGATGACGATAAGGATAGAGGTTGGTAACTTCGGTACGTTGCTGTGCCCACTGCTGGTTTAGTGGGCGAGGAAAATCTTCCCTTCCATGAGAAGTGGAATCGTGCACGTGAGTACATTTTAGCTCACATTTGTTATTTTTCTTCTCTTTGCTTTAAGTGTTTTATTAACACAGTAGCTATTTTCTTCTTCTTTCAGCAATCATGGGTACTGTTGAGAATGTCTCTGGTATCCGTGATTGGGTAGAAAATCGGCTGTCGGTTTCTCCATTGGAGGAGAGATCTTGGAAGTACTTCTCGGGGAAGTACGGTTGGAAAGTGAAGACTCACGGTAAGTGAAACTTTTGTTTTCGCTTGTTTTCCTTACTCGAGATTCTTTTTCTTCGTTTGTTTAACCTTTTTTCTTTTGACAAGGTTTTCT
This sequence comes from Nicotiana knightiana, assembly GCA_005239525.1. Taxonomy (NCBI): domain Eukaryota; kingdom Viridiplantae; phylum Streptophyta; class Magnoliopsida; order Solanales; family Solanaceae; genus Nicotiana; species Nicotiana knightiana. The sequence goes on along the minus strand of ML421730.1, from coordinate 102,776 downwards.
GCTCTAGGGGTGTCTGATGCGTCCATTTCGAAGATGTCTTTGGCTCAGGCCCAGGAGATTATCACCGGTTCCTCTTCTTCCAAGAGGAAATTTGGTGGGTCTAGGACCTTAGAAGAATAATAATAATAATAATAATAATAATAAGAAGAAGAAGAAGAAGAAGAAGAAGAAGAAGAAAGCACTTTGGTGCACAAGTCACTTAGAAGAAGGGTGGTCTCAGACGATGAGTCTACACCCGTGGCAGTGTCTTTCGTACCTGATGTCAGACCTTATACCCCGGGGATTCTTCTTCTTCTCTTGCACATGATTCTGTGGATCATCTATTCCACAAAGGTTTTGGCCCTGCTACTAATGAGGCGTCTCTGGCTGTTTTTGCTCCCTTCTTTAGAGAAATCTCTTCGTCCGTTTTGGCTATTTCCTACGCTCTTTTGGCCATTTCTGCTCCCGCTGATGCCTTGCCCGTGGCTTTCTCAACTCCTCAAGTTTTCGTGCCTGAGACTTCTTTAGCTCCCCAAATTTCATTGCCCGTGGATCCTTCATCTCAGCCTGCTTTCGTGCCTCATGTTAAAGAAGTAGGGTCTTCTAGCAGGGAGATGAGGCAAGTGCTAATTGAGGTTCCGACTGATGGGGGCCTTTTTAAGAAATCCGTCCAACCCGAAGTGCGGCTGAAGCCTTTGATTGGCCCAACAAAGAGGACTAATCTAGATAGTCACAGTTCTCTTACCTGGGCTAATGAGGTTGTGCATTCCTCCTTGAAGGTAACGTCCATTCTTTTGTATCTCATTCTTATACATGTAGTTATCGTATCTAATTGATTTTCTTCTCACACGAAGCAAGAGCTAAAGGAGTGGTATGCTGAAGCAGGGAATTGGAAGAGGCAATATGAAAGTCTGAGGCTCGACATGGAAGCCTTAGAAGAAGAAAAGTGTACCTTGGAGCGGCAGATGAGAATCGTGGCTACGGAGTTGGCAGTGGAGAAGGATTCTTCTAACCAAGCGGACAAAGACAAGAGCATTCTTGAGTCTTCGTTTGCTGAGCAATTATCCCGTTCCTCGGAGGAAGTTAGGAGCTTGAAAGCCTTGCTGGAGCAGAAGGAGGAATACTCAGGCAAGCTTGTGCAGTCACTTACCTGGACTCAAGAGGATCTTCGCGTTGCTTTAGATAAAATCCAATCTCTGGAGGATTCAATTGTACCTTTGAGGGCTGACCATGAAGCTGCTGAAGCTGAGAAGGATGGGCTAAGAGCTGAGCTTCAGATATGGGAGAGAGATTATGAAATTCTCGAAGAGGCGGCAGCAGTCGATGTTAGTTGGGCCTACATGAATTCTCGCCTCGATACATTGACGGAAATGAGTCGGGGAGATTTTGACCTTAACGCTAAAATTGTTAAAACCAAGGAAGCCATGGAATAGGCTCAACAAGGTTTGAATCTTTCCCCACCTGAAGGTGAGACTCCTGTTGTCCGAGCCTCTTCGTCCAAAGCTGCTCTTACTCCATCTGCTGATGAAGAAGTCAATCCCCCTCCTCAAGAAGATTAAGATGTGGGTTCACCTCTTCTTTTTTTTATTGGTGGTTACCCCCATCTCCATCGGGGGTAAGTTTGGATCTTTTAAAGTCCCCAACTGACAACCTAGGGGCACCTTAATGTACATACAATATATACGGCTAAGTATAAGTTTAATACTTAGTTTCTTCTTAGCCGTTTTAACATATCAATGCAAAATGTGACTTTTGTTATTGAGTTTCTGTTCTACTCTTTAAGTCTTTTGCATGCTTTATTTTTCGAGGTTTTAGTTTTACCTTTGAGTTTTGCATATAGAATGATTTAGATTACTCACACCTTTTCGTAATAGGCACGGTGTCATATAAAATGTGTGTCTTCTTGTAGTAGGCGTAATTTATGAAAGAGGGACCTTTTTGATCGACACTTAATGAAGAAGACGTCTCAACTTCATAAAGGTGTAATAATGCAATAGAGTGATAGGAATTTTTCACATGTTTAAGAATGTTTCTGAGGAAAGTTTTTTGTTTGAACTTTCACAACATTTTACATGTGTTTGATTATCGTCTAAAACTCATGTTGCAACTGTTTTCTTTTAACAGATTTGATATACACTTGTATTTCGTAACTGTTTTTCGTATGTAACAGTTTTTTCGAGTTAATACAAGAGAGCAACTATTTTTTGTTCGTAAGAGTTTTTACTCAAGTTGGGGTTTTCACCTGTAACTATTTTTGTTGACAACAATTTTCAATAATCATGAGGGAAATGCTCTTACATCCGTAACTGTTTTATTTGATAACAGTTTTTTGAACAAGTACAAGGATTTTGATCTTTCATCCGTAACTGTTTTATTTGATAACAGTTTTCTATATGAGTACAAAGACTTTGTAACTGTTTTTAGTTACAACAGTTTTGAATGAGTACAATGATGATGATCTTTTATCCATAACTATTTTTGGTTACAACAGTATTTCTTTTTTATAAGTACAAAGATGCGCATTTCTTCCTCGTAGCTAACATTTTGCCTTTTAACATGAACATGTTCGAAGGTTTTTTGGATTAGAGGCTTTGTGTTTGAGTCTTTGGCTCTTTCGATTTTGCTCGTATCACTTGACTTGTTGGGTAGATAGATCTTCAGGCTCGAGCTTTGACTTTTTGATAGTTTTTTTTTGCTTCGTCTTTACCTTCAATACTATATAGTCTCCCCAAGTGTTTGAGATTTGAAGAATTAAATCTCGAGCACTTGACTATTCCTTCCTTGTGGTCCTTTCCTGAAAAGGAAAAACATACGAGACTCGAAGGTTTATAGTTTTTAGATGATGACTGCTTAACCCTTTAAAACGTCCATCAAAAAGTGTAACCCTAGACCGGGAATTCAGTTACTTCCTCGCGTCTTTGCAGGTCTAATATCATCATCTGGTGATGTGCTAGCTTTATGCCTATCATCTAAAAAGGTTAGTAAAATTTTAAATGTTCAAAATAAAATCGAAAGTGTGATACCTGACCGGGGGGTACTTCTTTTCCTTAGAAGTAGTACTTCTTCAAGTGGATGGAATTCCAACTTGTTGGTAGGATTCTGCCGTCCATAGCTTCCAGCTTGTAGGCGCCCTTCCCAGCTATGCCTCGGACTTTGTAGAGTCCTTCCCAGTTTGGGCTTAGCTTTCCTGCGCCTTCTTCTTTCGTTGATTGAAAGACTTTTTTGAGGACGAAGTCCCCAATCTTTAAGTATCTTAGATGAGCTTTACGGTTGTAATAACGCTCTATGATTTGTTTTGAGCTGCCATCTGTATTAGTGTTGCTTCTCTCCGTGGTTCGAGTAGGTCCAGATTGGTCTTCAATTCGTCTTCGTTTGCTTCCTTTGTGGATGTTGTAAACCTTATGCTTGGTTAATCTCCATATGTATTAAGGCTTCTGATCCATATAAAAGTGCAAACGAAGTTTCTCTTGTAGCTGTTTTTGAAGTTGTTATGTATGCCTATAGTACCGCTGGTAACTCATCAGGCCAATTTCCTTTGGCTTTATCTAGCTGCTTCTTTAGATTGTTGATGATGACTTTATTCGTTGACTCAGCTAGACCATTATCCATGGGGTGGTATGGTGTTGAAGTGATCCGTTTGATTTGCCATCTTTCGAAGAATTCTTTGATTTGCGAGCCTATGAATTTTGGGCCATTATCACACACGATCTCCTTTGGTATCCCAAAACGGCATATTATGTTTCTCCATAAGAAGCTTTTGAATTCCTTTTCTCGCACATGTTTGAACGCTTCTGCCTCTACCCATTTTGAAAAATAGTCGATTAGCACGAGTAAAACGTACATGTCCTTTAGTTGTGGGAAGGGGTACCACTATGTCCATTCCCTATTTCATGAAGGGCCATGGGGATATTATTAGATGCAATAATTCCGCTGGTCGATGCATGTTATTGGCAAACCCTTGGCATCTGTCGCATTTGGATACGAAGTTCTCGGCCTCTTCTTCCATCTTAGGCCAATAGTACCCAGCTCTGATTAGGGTTTTTACCAACGATCTCGCCCCTGAGTGATTTCCACAATGTCCTTCGTGGACTTCTTTCATCACGAACTCCGTTTCGTTAGGTCCGAGGCATTTTTCTAGGGGCCCCCCGAACATCTTGCGATATATTGAGTTGCGAATGAGGCAGTACCGTGCAGTGAAGTGCTTGAGTTGTTTTCTTGTCTTCAGGTACGGTGCCATTCTACAAAAAATTTAAGATTTTGTTTCTCCAATCCCAGGTTAAATTGTTGAAAGTTACCTCATATATGTCCTGGTCGATCGCTGAATGGAATAGATGAATGACAATTGCATTGTCTTTGTTTGTTACTTCTGTGACTGCTGCGAGGTTAGCTAATGCATCTGCTTCTGCATTTGTATTACCTTCCATGTTTTTAATTGTCTCACGAGCTCTCGTTCCTTTTCCAGATATTGTTGCATCCGAGTCTCTCGAGCGATATAAGTCCCCTATATCTTATTTACTACCAGTTGGGAGTCGCTGTTGATTATGATTTGCTCAATTGAAAGTTCTCATGTGAGTTCTAGTCCTGCAATGACAACTTCATACTCTGCTTCATTGTTAGTTATAGGATAATATTTGATAGTCTGTCGTGTCGTGGGTGATATTAAGACTATGCCTAAGCCGGCACCTTTTATATTGGAAGAACCATCGGTAAATAGGGCCAATAGACCCGGATTAGCACCGTTAAAGAGTTGTAACTCTTTTTCCACTTCAGGGATAATGCTATTACTAAAGTCAGCGACAAAATCACCTAAGATCTGAGACTTGATTGCAGTCCTAGGCTGATATATTATTTCATGCTCACTTAATTCTATGGCCCACTTGGCTAATCTTCCTGATAGTTCTTGTTTATGCAGTATGTTTCTTAATGGATACGAGGTCACAACTGTGATTGGATGACATTGAAAGTATGGCCTTAATTTTCTAGATGCCATGATTAGAGCTAAGGCTAACTTTTCTAGATGTGGATATCTAGTTTCAGCATCTAGTAATGTCTTGCTTACATAATAAATAGGAGATTGTTTAGCTTTATCTTCCCTCACCAATACTGCACTTATAGCAATTTCGGAGACGACAAGGTAGACGTACATCCTCTCCCCCTCCTTTGGCTTTGATAGCAACGGAGGTTTTGATAGATAAGACTTTAGGTCTTTGAGAGCCTGTTGACATTCTTCAGTCCATTCGAACCGATTTTGCTTTTTGAGAACTGCAAAGAATTTAAAACTTTTCTCGGAAGATTTGGAAATAAATCTTCCTAAGGCTGCAACCTATTAGTCTTTGAACTTATTTTTTGTTTATAAGTACATCGGGTATTTCTTCTATAGCTATAATTTGATCAGGATTTACCTCTATTCCCCTGTTTGATACAAGGAAATCCAAGAATTTACCTGATTCTACGCCAAAAGCGCATTTTTCTGAATTCAGCTTCATATTATACCTGCGTAAAATGTCAAAGGTAATAGAGAGGTGCTGGAAATGGTCTTCCGCTCGTGTTGATTTTACCAGCATGTCATCGATGTAAACTTCCATCATTTTTCCCCAGATGTTCCTGGAACATCTTGGTCACTAGCCTTTGATAGGTGGCTCCAGCGTTTTTTAAGCCAAAAGGCATGACTTTATAACAATAAGTCCCCATGTTTGTAAAGGAGTTCTTTTTTCTCGTCTGAGGGATCCATTTTAATCTGAGTATAACCAGAATACGCATCTAGAAAGCTTAACAATTCATGACCTGCGGTGGCATCAATCATTTGATATATATGTGGTAATGAATCTTTGGGTCATGCTTTATTTAAGTCAGTATAATCTATGCATACTCTCCATTTTCCATTCTTTTTAGGTACTACCACAGTGTTAGCTAGCCAGTTAGGGTACATTACCTCTCGTATCGAACCAATTTTCAAGAGTTTCTGTATCTCTTCGTCAACCACTTGGTTCTTGAATGGTCCTTGATTTCTTTTCTTCTGCTTAACAGGTACGAAGGATGGATCTTCATTTAGTTTATGTGTCATCACTTCTGGCGGGACACCTTTCATATCTGAGTGGGACCATACAAAGCAACCTGCGTTAGCCTTTAAATAATCAATTAACTTACCTCTTCGATCGGGGCTCAGCCTCGTGCCTACATACACTTTCTGTTCAGGTTTTTGTTCAAATAATGGAACAGCTTCGAGCTCTTCCGTAGTTGTTTTGATCCACATAGCCGGCTGATTCATCAGGAATTATCATACGTGTGAAAATCTTTTTTACCAATACAATGACGTCCGGTCTGGAATCTACATTAGTGTGATCCAGTTTATCTTCCGTGGTGACTTGGTTCGCCTTTTCATGAGTATCTTCTTCCGTATCTGTTTGAACACTTATTGCTTTCGTATCTGTTGGGTCAACGAATTTTCCCGTACCTGTTTGACCGGTAACATCTGTCTGGGAGATTTCTCTATCTTCCGATTCTTCCACCTCTACTTTTTTGTTATAATGCACCACAGAATTTATATTTCTAGAGATTTTTTGATCTCCTCTAATCTATCTGATTCCCCATTCTGAAGGGAATTTTATTACCTGATGCAAGGTAGATGGTACTGCTTTCATGTCGTGGATCCAGGGCCTCCCCATGATTACGTTATAAGCCATGTCAGTATCGGCGACTTGGAATTTGGTGTTTTTAATTACTCCCTCGGCACAAGTGCTAAGTTCGATTTCTCCTTTGGTTATCACTGTAGAGTTGCCAAACCCTGATATGGCTCGTGCCTTTGGGATCACCTGATTTCCCAGAAGCATTTCTTCCACTACTCTTAGCAAGATGATGTTTACTGAACTACCTGGATCAATCAATACTCTTTTAACGTTAGTGTCATGAATGAGTAAGGATATTACCAGATCATCTTTGTGAGGGAGCATTAGTCCGCTGAAATCCGCATCATCAAAGGTTATATCATCCACGTCGGGATTTTCTCGAACCCGCTTTCCGTGTGTAACTATCGTCTTTGAGGCTAATTTGTAAACTATTCTGTTTACTTCCTCTCCTCTATGTATCATGTTGACGATTATTTTTGGAGATGGAGGCTTCGGGGGCTCCTGCCCGTTCTTCATGTATGCTTGTTTACCTTTATCACTAAATAATTTTGTCAAATAGCCCTGTTTCAATAATTGTTCTATTTCACTTTGTAAAAATCTGCAATCTGCAGTCTTATGCCCATGATCATTATGGAATTCACACCATAAATATGGATTTTTTAGCCGCATTTCTTTGGGCCATCGAACCTTATCACCCATATTTCTTAATATTGAAACAAGTTCAGGGGTACTTACATTAAAGGTGTGATCCCCAATTTGTGCATTACCTCTAGGTCGTTCATCTCGATCCTTTCTGGATCTAGATGAGGATGAGCCTGCATCTCTGGCTTGGTGGTCTATAATCTGTCCTTGTATTTTCAAACCTAGGACGAGTTTCATGTCTTGATGGTACCAAGTAAGGATCGTACATGTTTTTACCTGATCTCCTGTCTGATTCAGAGCGTCTGGATCTGGTATGATCTTCATCTTTCGAACGGACAATGGTATCTTCTTCTATTCGAAGTTTAGTATTGTACCTATTATAAACATTGTTCCACGTTGTAGCTGGGAATTCTCTCAAGCTTTCTTTGAGTCTCCTTGTGGCTTCTAAGCTTTTGTCATTTAGATTACTTGCAAATGCCATGGCTGCCCAATTATCAGGTACCCTTGGTAGTTGCATTCTTTCTCGTTGGAACCTATCTACAAATTCACGGAGTAGTTCCGTGTCTCCTTGCTTTATTTTAAATATGTCCTCCATTCTTTTCTCGACTCTTTGCGCACCGGACTATGCTTTTATGAAAGAATCTGCAAGCTCAGCAAAAGAATTGATAGAATTTTCAAGAAGAAGAGAATACCAGGCTAGGACTCCTTCGGTAAGTGTTTCTCCGAATTTTTTGACAAGGAATGATTCAATCTCTTGTTTTGATAAGTCGTTTCCCTTTACTCCGGTGGTAAAAGCAGTCACGTGGTCGCGTGGGTCAGTTGTTCCATCATACTTAGGAACTTCAGGCATTTTAAACTTCTTGGGTATAGGCAAGGGTACTACGCTTGGTTTCCAAGGTTGTTGAGAATATCTATCAACATCAATGCCTTTGATAACAGGTGGTACTCCAGCAATTTGCTCGATTCGATCATTTTGTTCCTTCACCTATTTCTTCAAGGTTAGTAGTAAATTTTGTAATTCAGAGTTATTAGTCATACCTAGTCTCGCTTCGACAGATTCGTTAGGAGTGTCATCCTTTGCTGAGTTTACCAACCCAGACTGAGGATTTTCCACGGTGATAGTGTTATTGGGAGGTGGTGTCAGTGATGCAGGTGATGCCGTTGGTAATCCCCTTGAAAATTCTTGCAAAGCTTGACCCACATACTCTACAATCATTTGCTTTACCCGATCTTGTTCTACCGTTTTATCATTATTATCGTTGTTGTTATTGGATCTTTCTAGGGATTGTTCCCTTGAACCACGTGCAGTTCCTGAAGGTGATGGAACTGGGGTTCCATTCCTCTGTTGGTTGTTGTCGTTGGAGTTCGACATAGTTCAGAGGATATCGCTTGAAAAGCAAACAAAGATTATCAGATTCCCGGTAACAGAACCAATCTGTTTAACCAAAGAATTAGATCCTTTCACCAAAGCTATTTTTAGGATGAGCACGGGTTTCTGATAATCCAGGAAATAATAATGAATAAAAAGGAGTAAGTAAGTAGACAATAAAATGATGCACAAAAAAGTAAAATGTATTGTATTCATAGTTCAAATACCTCTACAAGTTATATTTTCTTCCCTTATATAGGGAATTTCTTAATATAACGCCTACCTCTTACAATGATCGTTCATTAATGACTAATTATTACATTAATGGGACGTTACAAAGAATAATCGTAATTGTTGCGTGAAAGTTATGTAATGTGTGACTCATTAATGAGGATCTATGAATCTGCCCGTAACTCTGTCCGGATTCATTCTGACCATGTCTCTTCTTTGTCTCAATCAAGTGAGTTTCTCGTAGATGATTTCCCCGTAGCTTTATTGAGTCGTGCCTCTTTGCTTCGCACCTCTTTATTGAATCATGTCTAGCTGACATATTTTCCTTGATCCACGTAGCCGGATGAGTCATCGGGAATTATCATACGTGTGAAAATCGTTTTTACCAATACAATACCTTCGAGTCCCGTATGTTTTTCCTTTTCAGGAAAAGGACCACAAGAAAGGAATAGTCAAGTGCTCGAGATTTTATTCTTCAAATCTCAAACACTTGGGCGACTATACAGTATGGAAGAGGCAAAGAAGACTATCAAAAGAGTCAAAGTTCAAGCCTGAAGATCCATTTTTTCCAACAAGTCAAAATCTATGAGCAGAATCAAAGAGTCAAAGACAAAAATACAAAGCTTGATTCAGAAACCTACAAAGAACATACTCGTGAATGTAATGAATGTTTAGGTTAAAGGCAGAATTTAGTTACGGGTAGAAATCCATACCCCCGTGTTTATTCAAAACTTGGTGTAAAAGAAAATAGTTATGAAAGAGTCATAGACGATGCTCAAACACATGTAAAATGTTATAAAATTTCGAATAATATAAAGACTTTCTGCAAAACATTATTCGGAAAAAACATGTGAATTCCTATATCTCTTTTGTATGTTTACACCATTATGAAGTTGAGACGTGTTCTTCATTAAGTGTCGTTCATAAGAGGTCCCTCTTTTATAAATTGTGCTTATTTCAAAAAGACACGAAATATTGAAGCATTTTTTAATGCAAAATTAAATACCAAGGGGTAAAACAAAATCCGAACGTAAAGCATGCAAACACTTAAGAGTAAAACAAAAACTCGAAAAAACACAAGTCATGCTAAGAAATATAAATATCAATATTATATAATGGTAAAAACTAAGTATTAACTTAGTTTAAACCAAATTTGTTCATACAAAGTTGCCCCTAAGTTGTCATTGGGGACTTACTAAACCAAACTTCACCCCCAAATGGGACCGGGGGTAACCACCAATTGTTCCAAAAAAAAAAGAGGGGTTGATAAACTATCACGACCCAAATTTCCCTCCGTGGGTACCGTGATGGCACCTAGTCTTAGGGACTAGGTAAGCGTAATGTTTTACTGAGCATAAACAATAATAAAAGAAAACATAGCAGTCTCGATATGGAAATCTTGACAGAGTTTACAATTTCCCAAAACCCGGCAAATACAAGTCATAAGCTCTACGAAGTCTTTCTACAATTCTAAATACAACTGTCCAGAAATAATAAGTGCAGTTGAAATAGATAGAAAGGTGACTCTGAAGCCTGCGAACGCAGCAGCAGGTTTACCTCGAGTCTCCTCAGCAAAACTCCACGCAGCTAGCAACAGTCAATACCTGGATCTGTGCAAACAAAAATGCACAGAATAGTAGTATGAGCACACCACAGCGGCGCCCAGTAAGTATCAAGACTAACCTCAGTGAAGTAGTGACGAGGACTAGTCCAGACACCCACTGGTCTAATGAGTAAAAGACATAAGTAGTAACGACTGAAACAAAATATTTATCTGAAATCTTCGAATATAATTAACGACGAAAAAAATATATAGCAGAAGGAAATGCAGTTATTCAGCAACGGAAATAGCAAGAGAGGAATACGCAAGAAAGGGAAGGACAGCACACAAGCCAACGTAGGAAATCACAATACTATGAAACACACAAAATTCAGCACTGCATCAAGTTACTCCCATCAAGCATTAGCAAATAGGCTCAATAAATAAACAAACCCAGTCAAACCCTCGAGTAAAACCTTTAAAACGTGAGTTTATATCGAAAGCTTTTAAAAAATATAATATTTTCAATATATAGAGAAATATTCTTTAAAACATGTTTTTCTGAATGTATATGTATATATTTTTATAAAGGAAATCGTTAGAACATAGTTCCCTTAAAAATACGTGGTATTAAATATACTTTCCTAATACTGCTCCTTCAGATCTCATTTGTCAAATATACTTTCCTAAATAATGCTCATTCAAATATCATTTATTCAAATATACCTTCCAAAATACTACTCTTTCAAATATCCATTGTTCAAATATACTTTCAAATAGAAGCCCTTCGGGCATAACTTTTCTCGGAGATAATTGCCTTTCAGCTATACATTTCAATATGTGTATATGTGAATATATGTATACTTCCCAATCCAAATCTCCTCAAGGATAAACCACCGGAACTTAGTCCGTAACTCGGAAAATCGTGCAATGCAATTCAGGGAAAAGTCTCAGGTCTCAGCCCGCAGTCCCAATGTAAATATGCAATGCAATGCAGGGGAAAGTCTCAGGTTTCAGCCCGCAGTCCCAATGTAAATATGCAATGCAATGCAGGGGAAAGTCTCAGGTCTCAGCCCGCAGTCCCAATGTAAATATGCAGTGCAATGCAGGGGAAAGTCTCAGGTCTCATCCCGCAATCCCAATGTAAAGTCTCAGGTCTCAGCCCGCAGTCCCAATGTAAATATGCAATGCAATGCAGGGGCATGTCTCAGGTCTCAGCCCGTAGTCCCAATGTAAATATGCAATGCAATGCAGGGGAAAGAAAACAACCAGAACACAGCGAACACATTGCACAAACCCCAACGAGCACCACAGCAAACAGAATACAAATGCAAGGTGCAACGATAAGTTCAACACGAGAACTTCAATCAAAATAGTGGCAAAACTCACTAATAAGCAGAAGTCACTTAAGGGAGAAATCAAGTATCAATGAATCAATGTAATGAGGAGAAAGCATAACAATTATAGCAACAATTCACAATACTCAAGTCAATAAATAGAGAACCAATCATCCCGGCAAGGGAAACAGTTATAACCAATCTTGCCTAACAGTTTGTTTTACGGACTAAACTCAGCTTAAGCAAATATTCCATATTAAGAGGCACCAAGGAAACACCGCCAATATGAGTGATGGCTAACTATACCTAAGTAACATTTAAGGTGAATCATGTAAATCATCATGTGCGACTCACGGGCATGGTTGACACCAAACTATAGATATTCCAATTCATGTTAAACAATTATACGACTAGATGATACTAATTCTAATCAATTAGGCAGTTTGTGAAGAAATTTTAGCATAGTGGTAGAAGAGGGAAAATACTCAGCTAAGTCAAATTAAGATCAAATAATCAACAAAAAGGAATAAAGTCGAGGAAATCTAATTCAAACAGAGGAAGATTAAGCTAGTAATCAGAAACTCAACCATAACAGTTACCACTTCATACGCCGAGATATAGGGACCTAAGAATCCTAAAACGCCAACCTATTTGCAAATAAGTCCAAGTACGCACTCGTCTTCTCTCGTGCATGGGCTACAATCAACATAGAAGACTCAAATCCTAAGGGGTAGTTCCCTCACACAAGGTTAGGCAAGATACTTACCTCAAAGACGACAACCGGTACTCGAAAATGAACTTCTCGGGTGGGAAGACCTCCAGACGGATCAAATCAACTAAAACAACTTCAAAATGCACATAAAACATATAAGGGACTATTTAAAACGATAAAGTTTCAATCTTTACTAAATTATAATCGACCCAAAAAGTCGACCCCCCGGCCCGCACCTCAGAACTCGATAAATTTTACCAATTCCGATTACTCATTCCGATACGAGTTCACTCATACTAAATTTATCCAAATCCGATGACAATTGGTCATTCAAATCATAATTTTTCTATTTAGAAATTTTCTTTCAAAAACCCAAGTTTCTTCAACCCAAAGCACAAATTAAATGATGAAAACAAGAACTAATTCATGAAATATAATTAATTATGGAGGAAGAACACTTACCCATTCGATTATCTTGAAAATCCCCAAAAATCGCTCTCCAAACCGAAGTCCAAAGTTCAAAATACGAAGAAAATGGCTAACCCTCGTTTATATGAATCTGCCAGGCCTTCCGCACCTGCGACTAACTTAACCGCATCTGCGAGATCGCAGGTGCGAAACTCTAACCGCACCTGTGCTCCAGTCCACACTTGCGCCCAAAGATCTCTCCCGCGGGGACCGCACCTGCGCCACAAAGATCCACACCTGCGAAGGCTGCCCAGTCCACCCCAGCTCGCACCTGTGAACTATTTCCGCACCTGCGAGACTCGCACCTGCGGTTCCCCATCCGCAGGTGCGGCCACATCAGAACAGCAGCACCAACTGCCTTTCCAAACTTTAAACTTTCCGTTAACCATCTTAAATCATTCCGAGCCCCTCAGGACCTTAACCAATTACACCAATAGGTCACATATCATCACACGAACTCAGTCGGACCTTCAGAACACCCAAAACAACGCCTGAATCATCGAATAACCATATGGGGGGGAAACCCATCCCGCACCAATGCTGCTTCTATATTTTTTTCCAGTAGCATTTTTTTCTCCAAAATACCCAAAAATCAAACTTATAACTTTCAGAACTTCAAATATCCAAACTCGTGCCGAAACCTATCAAATCAACCCGGAACGATGTGAAAATTTGCAGACAAGTCCCAAATGATACAACGGTCCTACAGCCACTCCCGGATCCATTCCGAGCCTGATATTAAAGTTCCACCTATCGGCCGGAATCGTCAAAATTCTAACTTCCGCCAAATGACCTCAAATTACTCTACGGACCTCCAAATCCGATTCCGGACGCACGCCTAAGTCCAAAATCATCATACAAAGCTGTTGGTGTTAACCAAAACTCATTCTGAGGTCGTTTACCCAAAAGTCAACCCTCCGGTCAATTCCCTTCACTTAAGCTTCAAAATTTGAAAATTCTCCCCTAATTCGACTCCGGATTATTCAGTAACTGAAACTAACAACGCACACAGGTCAATATACATAATGTGAAGCTGATTATGACCTTATACCACTGAATGGATCTTAAACTCTCAAAAAGACTAGTCGGGTCATCACATAAACACTTTCACTAGACACTGGGGATTATCTTCATCAGCAGGAGGAGCGGATTGAGATGGCGAGGCTTGGGAAACCGCTTCATCAGGAATGATCTCATCACCCATTGGAACTTCAACTTCAGGTGATGAAATATTTGATTTTTCCAAGACTTTTCAATCGTCTCCTTGGTTTTGGCAATTTCAGCTTCTAAGTCAAAATTTTCTTGGCCCATTTCGATCAATGTGTCAAGTCGGGAATTCAAATAAGCCCAACTCATATCAACAACTGCCTTATCCTCAAGAGCCTCGTAATATTTCTCCCATTATTCAATATCAGCTATTGGCTCATCTCTTTCAACCACGACAACATCATAAGAAGGCTGCAAAGGTGCAAGAGATCTTTCCCGAAATTGAATCTTTTTTGAAGATTCACGGAGGTCCTCTTGGGTATGAGTAAGTGATTGCATAAGTTCACCAGCATAAGCCTCCTTCTGGTCCAACAAAGCCTTTAAGCTTCTTATCTCTTCAGTAGCATGGGAAAGCTGCTCCGCAAAGGAAGACTCCAGGATGTTCTTATCCTTGTCTGCTTGACTTGATGAAGCCTTCTCGATGTCCAATTCTGTTGCAATTACTCTGATTTGCTGCTCCAAGGTACACTTCTCCTCCTCTAATGCCTCCATATCAAGCCGAAGACTCTTGAATTGCTCCTTCCGGTTATCAGCCTCGGTATGATAGTCATTCGCTAATTGCTCCGTATGAACGATCTTTTTCATCAATTTTGTACCAATAAGATTGATCTGCACAAAAAGAGAAGTTAGATATGGTAAAGGATATAAAAAAAGGGAACGATATAAAGTATAACCTTTAAGGACGAGTGTAAAATATCGTTCATCCAAGTTAAGGAGCTATGACTTTCCAACTTAGACTTCTCAATCGGGCCTATCAGAGGCTTCAACCACACATACGCTTGGCCTGATTTCTTTAAGAGGCTACCTCCCGCAGGAACCTCTATCACAATTTGCTTTATCTACCCACTACTGGAAGATCCTACTTCGACAATAGAAGGCACGGAAGTAGGGGAAGATGAAGGAGCCACAAATGGAATAGACAGGGGAGCAGAAACAGCAACAAGTGCGGCAAACAAAAGTTCCACTGGAGCAGATGGAGGAAAAATAGCAAGAGGTGCCTCCTCTGAAACTGTGCCAAAGCCTTGGTGGAAATAATTGTTCAATTGATTCATTGGTAGAGGAAGGAATTGCATATTCAGGAGCGGAATGCTCTAACTCGGGCACGGAAGGTGGATCAGTAACTGGAACAGATTCATCGTCAGACACGACCTTTCTTCTCTGTGACCTCCGAATCGGCAAACCTTCCTCCTGCTCTTCCTCATCTCCCAAGGTTCGAGAACCACTTCCTTTCCTTTTTGATGAAGAGGAGTTCACAATAATTTCTTGGGCCTTGGCCAAAGAAAGTTTTGAAGCAGATACAGCAGCAACAGAGACCCCATGAGCGGGAAACCCTAACAAATAAAAGGAATTAGAGAAGCTTAACAGGAGAAACAAAGGAAATATAAAAAAAAACTACCATGGGTTTTCACTTTCCAACCAAACCTCGCCGAGAGGTACTTCTAAGAACTTTATTCCATTGGAGCGATCAACAACAATTTTTCTACACAACCACAGAAATCGGAAACCTCCTCAATGGTTCCCATGGTTGCTGCAAAAAGAAAAAAAACAGTCACAGTACTGAAGATTTATCAAAAAAACAATAATAAAGAAGAAAGTGAGCAAAATTGTACTCACGTCCAAAGTTCCACTTCTCAGGGAAGGGTAGATTTCCTTTACCTACCAAACCTATAGTAGGGACAACAACATACTGGACATACCACCCTCTATCTTTATCATCATCAGGTATAACCAAAACTCTTTTACTCCTAGCCGCAAGAGTAAAAACTCCTTGGCGGAACAACATAGGAGAATAGAGATGAATGAGATGATTAAAAGTAAAAGGAACTAAAGCTAAGGTGGCCAAATATCTAAGGCATGCTACTGCCCTCCAGATAAGAGGACCGATCTGTCACAAGCACACATTAAAAAATCAACAGAATTCTTTGATGACAGGGTCGATGGGAGGCTTGAATCCTAAAGTAAAGAGGTAAGTATACACAGAAGAATACCCAGTTCTGTAAGAGGTTATTCTCTGATTCTCATTGGGAACTAAGACTGGAAAGTCAGATTTTCAATAACAATCTCTACGCACGAGTGAAACTAAACCCTCAGTGATTTCAGTAGGGTAAAGATCAACACGTTCATGAGATTTCATAGAAGAAAGTTGTTTTCTTATGGCCTCACTATCCTTTACAAAAGAAAACTCAGCAGGAAAAATCTCATCAACTTTTGGCTCACGAAGTGGTTCGTTAGGTTCTCTACTCTTAGAAGAAGATCTAGAAGCTCTAGCCCTAAAAGAAGACGAAGAAACATTAGCCCTAGAAGATGGAGGGGGAGTAATGTTGCAAGGAGAAGAAGAACCTCTAGAAGGTGTAGAACTCAAGCTTCTTAGTCTACCACCCCTCCTACTCCGGATTGGAGCAGAAGAAGGATATAGTTCGTCTACAATGATAACCTTCTTGGGTACTTGATTTGAGGAAGACATATTTATGTGAAAGAGGAATTTACAAGTAATGAAGGAAAGTTAGAAGTTTTTCATGAAAGCAAAGGCAGGAAAACAAGTATTTATACTTAGAGGAAACCGTCAAAAAAATGGAAAAAACACTGATGTAAAAGTCATAATTAGAGCTGTCACTTCGTGAATGATGCAGCCGCAAAAAGCCATAAAAGGCACTGATGAATTGCAGAATCAATCCGAGAATGACATGTGGCACGATCATTAAATGGAAGTGAGAAGTGACGCATACATTCAGAGACAGATGCAACGGTATGAGTGAAACGGCGGCAAAAAATTCCCGCCATAAATTAGTATCCACTTACTAAGTATTTAATTGATAAGTAAGTGCTAAGTGGAGGGACTATATGTATTGGTAAATAATAGACTTCACACGTGTAATATTTCTTATGACAAGGAAATCTACATGGATCAATGGAAACATGACAGCTGGTTAGAAGTTTAGAAAGAAGTACGGGACAAAGAGGAACGGAATAGCATACACACGAGACAATTAGATGCGGGAGTTCCAGTCTAATTGAGGAGTTGAAGAGACATGGTCAGAATGAACCAAGGCAGAATAAAGGGCAGATTCAAAGATCTTCAATCAATGAGCTAAACGTTACATAATCTTCACGCAACAGTTACGATTACCAATTGTAACGTTACATTAATGATATTATTAGTCATTAATGCTCAATCATTAAGAAGAGTAGACGTTATATTAAGAAATTCCCTATAAAAGGGAGTAAAATCTCACTTGTATAGACACGTTTGAACCACTACTAAAATATACTTACTTTTATGTGATCTTATTGCTTTCTTATTTACAAGTCTAACTCTTATTATTTGGTTATCAGAAGCCCGAGTACTTCTTAAAATAGCTTTGACTAAGAATCTAATTCTTTTAAACAATTATGTCACGGGTCCTCACCCCTATGAATCGGCTCATCCATCCTCGATCTTTATCCTCGTCGATGGTCGAGAATAAGGCCTTTGTTTCCTGGTGTTGAAGCCTGATCAGTCCTCGATAGATTTGAGGCTGGTACAACCGCATTAGATGGTTTAGAGTGAACTCCGGCCCCTTGGCTTTGCTGGAGAAAGAGTGCAACTTAATTACTATGTGCCATAGAGAAGGGTGGATTTGGCCGAGGGTGATCTGATACCTTCGGCAAAAGTCGAAGATCACCGAGTCGACGGGACCCAATGTGAAGGGGTAAGTGAAAACACTTAAGAACCCCTCCACATATGTAGTCAACACATGCTCGCATCGGCCCCGTACTGATGAGGGGTTCTAAACCTTGAAGTCGGACTTTAGAGTACACGGGCCTGGAACGTACTCGTGAGGAGCCGGATCCATCGGAGTTTTGTCTCCTGTAGGACGGGAAGAAGAAGGGTAAGCATTCTATTTTTTAGGAATGGTCTTTGAAGTTTTATCCATGGATGTAAGTGAAAAAGGGGAAAGAAGGTAGAAGACTGGTGGTTCAGGTGACTCAACGGCCGGCGATAGAAAGAAGATGAGAAGGGTTAGGAGGCTTGAAAATTTGATCAAAGCAAGAGTAAAGTTTGATTCAATGAAAAAAATGGTATTTATAGGCTCATGGCGACGGTTCGGTGGCGCGAGTGGCCGACCGCCAACTGACAGACATTAATGATTTGGGAAACCGAGCCGATGGGATGTTTTGGTCACATCCGTCGCCTATGTCATGAAGATGATGTCATGATCAAGGTGTCAGGAAATCGAGGCTCAAATCGTTTCTTATTGTTCTACTCTAAGAAACGCGGGGACTATCTGTATATGGTTAAAATCGGGTGTGTCCGATTTTATAGGCTCGAGGAGTTGTCTCGAGAATAAGCTCATAAAGGACTAAGTTCGCGTTCAAAGACATGAAGATCAAGGATCTCAAGCGAGTTATGGTAATAGAATGACGAGATATTAGCAATTGGCCGAAGATCACGGCGGGAATCACGGGACAGATCGAATCAGGCGGTTATTGACACTAATCATGGGATTTGTTTCCTTTCTTAGAATTGTACCTATTTTGGGATTCCTCTACTATATAAAGAGGGTCCCCATTAATCTATAAAGACACATTACATTCACTGAAAATAATATACACTCTGCTCTCTAATTACTTATTATTCATTATTGTTCTTACTATCTGATCTCGAGGCTATCCTGGATCGAGGTCAACATATTGCCACAGTAATGGTTTGATTTATTTTATCGCACAATTCATTCTCTTATTCCATTATTTATCAATTGGTATTGAATTAGATCACGTATCTTTCTAACCACAATACAAGTTTAATTGTTACTCGGATTTCGAGGTAAATATATGTATATGTGTATTGTATTGGTAAAAAAGAGTTTCACACGTAAGTCAGCTTTTGACAACTCAGCCAGTCACGTGGACACAGGAAAACGCGACAGCTGGATGTGATTCTTTAAAAAGGCATGGAACAAAGAGGCACGATTCAGTAAACCCTCGAGCATCTCAGCCACGGGAAACTCAACCTAATCAAAACAGGGGAGAGGCGCGGCCAGAATGAATCTAGACAAAGCTACGGGCAGATTCAAGGACCCACAATTGATTACTCGAACGTTATATAACCGTACCCCAGTTACCTTTATCCTTTGTAACGCCTCATTAATGTCATAATTAGTCATTAATGAGAAACCATAGCAAGAGTTGTACGTTATATCAAGGAATCTCCTATATAAGGGAGGGGAATACAGCCTGTAAAAGCATATGATTCTCAAATACAGTTTACTTCGCTTTTCTATATTTCTGCAATATTGTCTATTATTGACTTTTCTATATTTCCTTGATTATCAGTAATCCGTGTTCATCCTAGAAATAGCTTTAGTCAAACGATCTAATTCTTTGGTTAAACAAATTGGTTCCGTTACCGGTAATCTGATAATCTTTTTTTGCTTTGTAAGTGATATCCTCTTAACTATATCGAACTCCAACGACAACAACCAGCAAAGGAATGGAACCCCAGTTCCATCGCCTTCAGGAACCCCACGTGGTTCAAGGGAAAAATCCCCAGAAAGATCTAATAACAACAATGGTGATAATGATCAAACTGTGGAACAAGATTGTGTAAAGCAAATGATTGCAGAGTATGTGAGCCAAGCTTTGCAAGAATTTGCGAGAGGATTACACGGCAGTGTTACCTACACTGCTGACGCCACCCCCCAATAATACCATCACCATGGAAAATCCTTAATCTGGGTTGGCAAACTCAGGAAGAGGAGATACTCCTAATGAATCTCTCGAAACGAGACCAGGTATATCTAATAACTCAGAATTACAAAATTTACTGCTAACCATGCAGAAACAGATGAAGGAGCAGAACGATCGCATCGAACAAATTCCTGGAGTACCACCTATCATCAAAGACATTGATGTTGATAGGTATTCTCAACAACCTTTGAAGCCAAGTGCGGCACCCTTGCCTATACCCAAGAAGTTTAAAATGCATGACGTTCCCAAATATGACAGAATAATTGACCCACGTGATCATGTGACTACTTTCACTACTGGAGTAAAAGGCAACGACTTAACAAAACAAGAGATTGAATCAGTCTTTGTCAAAAAAATTGGGGAAACACTTACCAAATGGGCCCTAACCTAGAAGTCTCTTCTCCCTGAAAATTCTATTGACTCTTTTGCTGAGCTTGAAGATTCGTTTATAAAAGCACACTTTGGTGCACAAAAAGTTGAGAAGATAATGGAATACATATTCAAAATAAAACAAGGAGACACAGAACTACTTCATGAGTTTGTAGACAGGTTTCAACGAGAAACAATGTAGTTACCCAGGGTGCCTGATAATTGGGCAGCCATGGCATTTGCAAGCAACTGAAACGATGAAAGCTCGGAAGCCACGAGACGAATTAAGGAAAGTCTAAGATAATTCCCCTATACAACATGGAACGATGCATATAACAGGTATAGTACTAAACTCAGAATAGAAGAAGATATCATTGCTCGTTCGAGAGATGAAGATCATTCAAGATCCAGACATCCTGAATCAGATAGAAGATCCGGTAAAAACAGGTACGATCCTTACTTAGGACCCTCGGGACGCGATATTCGTCCCAGGTTCAAAAGCACTAGGTTGGATTATAGACCACAAGGAAGAGAAGTAGTCTCATCCTCGTCCAGATCCACGAAAGATCGAGATGAACGACCTAGAGGTAGTACTCAGATTGGGGATCATACCTTTAATGTGAGTACTACTGAACTTGTCTCAATATTGAGGAACATGGGAGACAAGGTTAAATGGACCAAAGAGATGTGGTCAGATCCAAATAGAAGGAACCCATATCACTGGTGTGAATTCCATAATGATCATGGGCACAAAACTGCGGATTGCAGATTTTTACAAGGTTAATTAGAAAATTTATTGAAACAGGGCTATTTAACGAGTTGTTTAGTGATAAAGGTAAACATGCAAATATGAGGAACAGGCAGGAGCCCCCAAATCCTCCTTCTCCAAAATGAACCGTCAACGTGATACATGGAGGTGAAGAATTAAACGGAGTGGTCTGCAAAACAACAACAAAGTTCACAATTATACATGGAAAACGGGCTCGTGACAATATAGAAGAGGACGATATAACCTTTGATGATGCAGATATTGGCGGATTAATTCTTCCTCACAGCGATGCTCTGGTAATATCTTTACTTATTCATGACACTAATGCAAAACGAGTGTTGATTGATCCAGGCAGTTCAGTCAATATCATTTTGTTAAGAGTCGTGGAAGAAATACTACTAGGTAATCAAGTAACCCCAAGGGCACAATCCATATCAGAGTTTGATAGCTCTACAGTTATAACAAAAGGAGAAATTGAGCTTAGAACTTATGCTTAGGGGGTGATCAAAAGTACCAGGTTCCAAGTCATCGATACTGACATGGCTTATAATGTGATCGTGGGAAGGCCATGGATCCGCGACATAAAAGCAATACCCTCCACGTTGCATCAGGTAATTAAATTACCCTGTGAATGGGGATTCAGCAAATTAGAGGCGATCATCAGACCGTAAGAAATATAAACTATGCGGTACACTACAACAAGAAAATAGAGGTAGAAGAATCACGAGATAAGGGAATCTCCCAAGCAGGGAACGCCGCCCAAACAGGCATGGAAGAAATTACTACCCAAATAGGTACGGAAGGTATTATTGCTGAAACAGGTATGAAAGAAAATACTTACGAGAAGGAGAATCAAGTTACCACGGAAGGTGTACTATACCACACAGATGCAGATTCCAGACCGGACGTCATTCATGAACCGGAGGAAGATGAGCACATCAAAACAACTACGGAGGAGCTCAAAGATGTTCCATTATCTGAATAAAAGCCTGAACAGAAAGTGTATATAGGCACGAGGATGGGCCCCTCGCTCGAAAAGGTAAGTTAATTGATTATTTAAAGGCTAACGCAGACTGCTTTGCGTGGTCCCACTCAGATATGACAGGCATCCCACCAGAAGTGATGACTCATAAACTAAATGAAGATCTATCCTTCGTACCTGTTAAGCAGAAGAAAAGAAAGCAAGGACCATTCAAGAACCAAGTGATCGACGAAGATGTACAGAAACTCTTGAAGATTGGTTCAATACGAGAGGTAACCTACCCTAACTGGCTAGCAAACACCGTGGTAGTACCTAAAAAGAATGGCAA